>JALIZH010019577.1:0-106752 GCA_030522465.1 Rhipicephalus appendiculatus | reverse complement strand
CAGTGGGTTCATCGTTAAAGAAAACAATTCCGGCACAACGTCTATATATTTGGTTTGATGCGGGCTTTGCACCTGGACCGGCCCACCCGAAGCCCGAGATGAGTAGCCCGAGCCCGGCCCGGGCCCGAGATGGGAAGACCTCCGCATACCCGAACCCGGCCCGCGGGCCGGGCCGGGCTCGGGCTTTCTGGCTACCCGGAGCCCGTGCACACCTCTAATACCAACAGCGCAACAGACAAAGACTGAAGAATGTTTCAGAAGACTTTCAGCGCTGTGTGTTGTTACCTTCTTCAGTCTTTGTCTGTAGCGCTGTTCGTATATTCAATTGTGGAAAATTTTATAAACAGAGACTACGTGTGCGAACAGCTTTTTGTTTGTTTCGCAAAATCTCTCGTCCTGCACGAAACGCTGATTCAAAAGGACACTAAAGGTGGAAATGATATTACTCACACTAGTAAATCACCCTTTCGGGGTTCCAGAAGCACGACTCTGGCCGCGAGTATATGGTTGGTAAACTAGAATATGCACAAAAAAATACAGTCTGCGGCACCTTCTTCACCTTTACGCACCAGATAGCCTCGACGTCACCCATTTTGACAGCGTACGCTGGCGCCTATGCTTTAGAAAATGAAATAAGCAGGGTTCTTTGGCAAGCAGAGACATAACATCGGAAACTTTTATTGAGCAAGGCTGAAAAGTTCCGAAAAATATTTTTTTAAATTGGAGACCTCACAGATGTTAGGGAGCTGAAGCTGCAGCGCGATATTCAAATATGAAACAACCACCATTCTTTTTGTCTTTTCACAATAAACTTGGGGTCACGAAATTTTCTTTAGAAGAGTCCCTAAGACAGGGGTCTCAAACACGCAGAGTGCGGGCCGCGTTCGGACTGCGGTCCACGTGTGTCTTTAAGTTTCTGTCGCTAGCGGCCTTCTCGTGTTTCCCAGTGCTTTTCTCGCTAGCGGCCCGCTCCGTACATCGACTCAGGAAAAAATTTCCCATCTCCCGCTAAAGGGAACCATGTGTGGATGCGAAGCAGCGGGGAGATAATTAGCTTGAGCGGGAGGAACGTCGCTGCTCCCGATTCGAGGCGCTGCACAGGAGAGAGAATGAGGTGCGCGCGCTCCGTCATTTTCAAACCCCGGAAGTACTGCAGAGCCCCCCAGCGGAGTATGCAGCTGTCGCGCGCGCCACTCCGTAGAGTAGAGGATTCCTAGATGAGAGGACCGTAGGAGAGGAGAGAGAGGGGACGCGCATGCGCTGTGAAGTGTGGGACGCGGGCGCCGCTCCGTAGAGTAGAGCAATCCTAGAGCAGAGAAAGGGGGGGGAGCGTAGGAGGGGACGCGCATGCGCTGTGGTGGTGTGGGACGGACAAAGCCGCCGCAAGCAAGATCAAGGAATGGAGTCAACGGGCCGCGGGCGCCACTGCGTAGAGTAGAGCATTCCTAGACGAGAGGAAGGTGGGGGAGCGTAGGAGAGGAGGTGTGGGACGCGGGAAGGAGGGACGGACGAAGCCCCCGCAAGCACGATCAAGGAATGGCGTCAACGGGAGGCGGGCGCCGCTCCGTAGAGTAGATGATTCCTATAGGAGAGAAAGGGTGGGAGCGTAAGAGAGGGGCTGTGGGACGCGGGAAGGGGAGGGATGGACCAAGCACCCGCCCCCCACATGCAAGCAAGATCAAGGAATGGAGTCAACGTGGGCGACACACCACTGGTAGAGCGCGTTATTCTTTGCTTGCATCCCCCAAACACATGCTAGCAAGATCAAGAATTGGAGTCAACCTGGGCGACAGACACCACCGGCCTACCCATTGCTAAGCAGCCTCTCTGTACTCTCGGTGATGACTCTGGTGACTGTAGTGGTGGTTGACGGCCTTATATTGTACTACAGTGTTCTGGTTCGCATAGTAGGTGCTTCCCTACTTCATGAAAGTGGCCGGACGCGGGACGCGGGAAGGACGCGGGACGCGGGAGGGACGGACATAGCCCCGAGCATAAGATGCTTCGCATCTAAAAAGAACTTCCCCATCTCCCGCTAAAGGGAACCATGTGTGAATGCGAAGCAGACGTCGCCGCTCCTGTTTCGCGGCAGCGGCGGGCGCTCATCGCGGCGCTGCACAGGAAATATAATAATGAGCGCGCGCTCCGCCATTTTCTTACCGCGGAACTACCGTGGCGCCCCCAGCGGAGTATGCAGCTGTCACACCACCTGTCGTGCGCGCCGCTCCGTAGAGTAGAGGATTCCTAGAGGAGAGAATGGGGGGGGACCGTAGGAGAGGAGAGAGAGGGGACGCGCATGTGCTGTGGGGGGTGTGAGACGCGGGCGCCGCTCCGTAGAGTAGAGGATTCCTAGAGGAGAGAAAGGGGGGAGCGTAGGAGAGGAGAGAGAAGGGGTGTGGGACGCGGGAAGGAGGGACGGACAAAGCCCCCGCATGCACATGCAAGCAAGATCAAGGAATGGAATCAACGGGACGCGGGCGCCGCTCCGTAGAGTAGAGGTTTCCTAGAGGAGAGAAAGGGGGGGAGCGTAGGAGAGGAGAGAGAGGGGGTGCGGGACGCGAGAAGGAGGGACGGACAAAGCCCCCGCAAGCACATGCAAGATCGAGAAATGGAGTCAACGGGACGCGGGCGCCGCTCCGTAGGGTAGAGGATTCCTAGAGCAGAGAAAGGGGGGAGCGTAGGAGAGGTTAGAGAGGGGGTTAGAGAGGGGTGTGGGACGCGGGAAGGAGGGACGGACAAAGCCCCTGCAAGCACATGCAAGCAAGATCAAGGAATGCAGTGAACGTGGGTGACAGACACCACTGGTAGTGCGCGTTATTCTTTGCTTGCACCCACCACCTGCCTAGCCATTGCTAAGCAGCGACTCTGTGCTCTCGGCCATGACTCTGGTGAATGTGATGGTGGTTGACGGCCTTATTGTACTAGAGTGTTCTGGTTCGCATAGTGGGTGCTTCTGTACTTCGTGAAAGTGACCGGACGCGGGACGCGGGAGGGACGGACACAGCCCAGAGCATAAGATGCTTCGCATCTAAAACATCGACTGAGAAGAAAAATAAGAAGATCAATTCCGCCTTCGAGTCGTCTTAGGCAAATGCGTAAGCGACCATGTGAGTTTTTATCATTGGAGCTGTTTAAGCTCGCCAAGGCCCCGTGTGGCGTTGACAGAAAACTATCCTCATCATTAATGGCCTCTACATTATATGGCATCTCGCGTCGCCTAACAACACGTTGTTGGAGGTCAAGTGCTTTTCGTCTCCTACAACACGTTGCAGGAGCGGACGAGACAAGTGGGGAAGAGAAAAGCAAATACATTAACTTCAAAAAAAATTGCAAGCTGGGATTCGAACCCGCCTACTCGAGGGCGAGCGTTGCAACCGCTTGCTATACAGCACGCAAGCGACACAAGCATCTATGTTAGCCATTTGATTGCTTTGCTGTGGTCACGAGAAAGAGAAAGAAAGAGGCAAACAAAAAAAAGTAATAGAGAGAGAGAGAGATACAAAGAAAGGGAATGAAACAGAAAGAGACAGAAAGCAGAGTACAGCATCGTGCAGTATAGTACAGCAAAAAGTGGGAAAGAGAAGTTAGGGCGAGGAGGACCGAATGGAAGAGGGGAGACGGTGAAGCATAGCATATTTTGTGTAACATACCAAGCAGTGTTAGAGGGAAGTGAGGGTGAGTCCTTAATAAGTGCGAAAGAAACACAGGGAGGAAGAAGAGAGACATGCAGGACAGGGGAACACCACCAGCTCCGCTCTTTACCCAGTCTTGGCACTACTAGTGCGCAGCTGCCCCTACTTTTTTGCTAATAAGGATGCTGAGGAGCTACACATACATGACTGGCTTCAGGCAGCTTTTAAGGCGAAGGCCTTTAATGTCTCATGCTCACGTCCGTCGGTCCGGCCGTTCGTCCGTCCGTGTCCGTCCGTCCTTCCCTCCGTCCGAGCCCTGAAACGGTGCCAGGTGGCCGCCGGGGTGCGCAAACGGACGCCGGTCGCGTCGGACTCTACAGCGCTCGCGCTTTGCTTGCGTAGCGTCGCTGTGCCCCGCGTTTCCAATCATGCAAGGAGAGAGACGCGCATATCGCGTTGCATTCTGACCGACGCCGTCTCAAAGGACACAGGCGTTCGCGGAACACACTTCGGAATTTACAAAGTGTCCGTCAATTTAAGCCCTGGAACGCGGATGGCGTTTGCACGATGCGCAAAGCGCGAGAAAATACGAACGCATTCGAAGGGAGGCTGATTAGTCTCGCTGCGATTCGCGGTAAAAAAATTAAAAAAGAAAACACACACACATTCCGTTCGTGTGCCATCCCACTGAGAGTGTAAAATAAAAAAGACATGGCATAGTCAGTCGAATGGCCGCAAGCTTTCGCCGAACACACTTTGGAATGCACAAAGCGTCCTTAAGTTTTTTTTTTGTTCGTGATACACCCGATGCGGTCACCATCTGTCAGAATAGAACCATGGAAGAAATACTTTGTACTTTGGAATCGGCATCCAGAATTAAGTTATTCTGGAGACCAGTATCTATATCGTTCTTGAAACTTGCCGCCCATATATGAGATATGCTACGTGCCTTATTTGAAATGGCAACATTAGCTGAAATTTTGTTGAAACTCTCTCCCCTCCCCCCCCCCCAACCTGCTTCACTGTCCCGACTTTACATGAGACTACTTTCCTGAGTGCGGCCCGCTGGCAGGTGTGATTGGCGACTTGTGCCTTAAGGAATAAGCTCTCAGCCTAAACTGACTCAATAAAGCTTGCCAGGTGTTGAAGTGCAATCTTCCGGCCACTGAAGACGCACACAGTCCCGTTAACCTTTGTCCGTATATCTTCTTTGCTGAGATTCTGTCATTAAGTTCGCAATGAAAACATTACTAGACGAGAGACATATCCTGAGGAGCCCTCTTCCTGTCTGTCGTCTTGCGACGCGCACTTTTGATGAAATATCACTGCCGAAAAAACAAAATAATGTGAATGCTCACCCCAGGTCCAAGTCTCGGAGAGGTTCCAATGTTCGACAACTTTGAGAACAGCACAGCTTGAATTGCCATTAAGATATTCTAGATACTTTAAATATGTAACATCTGTGCGTGTAAAAAAGAGAAATATGATTAGATGAGCATTTTCATGCATTCACAGAAAAATCTAAAGAATCATTTATTGCTTCTCTTATTCCCGATTCCGAATAGGGCTTGCCTCGTAGCGGACGGGACTGAAAGCAGCAGCTCCAAGGCATGGCCTCCCAGATTGCACAGTGGCAAGTTCCTCTCACACCGTCCCAACTAGCGCGCTCTCCAGCAAAAAAAAAAAAAAAAAAAAGAAAAAAAAAAACACACACTTAATGCACCTTGTGCGTGCGGCTCCCGCGAGAAGGCGCGTTTACCGCAGCGTCCGGCGTCAGCGGAGGCCGCGGCAGACAGCAAACCGCGTGACATCTAAGCGCGCACATTGGCTTTTCTTTTTCCTGTTTCGCGGTGCATTTCCCCGTCAAAGAGAAGAAGCGCACGGATCTTCCAAGTTTACTGAAGTCAAGTATTTTTGTTCTGCTACTGCAATTATTCTGGCCCAATTTACGAAGAAAAGCACGGCGACTGCTCAGTTTTCCGAACATAGATCACAGTAAGCTCATCACTCCTCATCCGCGGTAGTATTACGTTATTTTGTTATGTCCATTTCTTCGCAGTGCGAAATACCCCAATCATACGGGTGTTCTTGCATCTTTCCTTGGTAGAGACAAGTGTGGGTGGAAACTGGGCCGATTTTCGTAGGTGAACCAAATGGTCCTCCTTTTATTGCACATCGCGCGCTTTATTATGTGATCGCGCACAGGTATTCATGCGGTGAACGAACTGAAGCATGGGTACTTTATGCGTTATGAAAGGCCCATTTTTATGTTACTTCATTATGACCCATGTAAAACCAGCCACAGTGATCGTCCGCAAAAGTTGGTGATAATGACATTCAAGTACGACGCATTAAACTTATTATGAAATGTTGATTGGATCCCAAGTTTCGATAGTACACTACATGTATATTATGGACGCACGAGGGTTCATGGTAAAGCCACTTTCCATTCCACTTCCACCTCCTTAATTTTATGTGAATTCGTAAGAAGTGCAGATACACTTTTCACAGAAAACTGTGCTCAATATTCTGTTTTGCATATGTCCTCGTTTGGATGGCAACAAATGTTATGATTTAATTGAAAAAATAAGATAATGTCCATGGCGGGCGATATTTATTAAAAAAGCCGGCAGATCCCACGCACTGTGGGAATCGATGTAATGCGAAGCAGCCAGGAAGGAGCAAATGATGGTTTACATAATGTGCATGTCATGTTTCACATGTTAGGACCTGTGATTTATGTTCGTCATACATTCACGTCACGCAATACCAATTTTGCTGTATATCAAGCTAGCGAACTGTACGCAAGCGCACCATGAGCGTGGCATGTAAATGGCGTTGTAGATGACATGCATGCCAAGATTTTCATGTTACCGCCTGCCACTTATGTTCATTATACAGTCATGTCACTCAATACCAAATTTGGTGTATATCAAGCTAACGAAACGGCCGCGAGCGCGCCATGAGCGTGGAATGCAAGTCATGTCGCTCATGACATATCATGATTTAAATATTACCACTTGTCATTTATGTTCGCAATGCTGTCATGTCACTCAATACAAAATTTGGTGTATCTCAAGCTAACGAAACGGCCGCGAGCGCGCCATGAGAGTGGCATGCAAGTCATGTCGCACATGACAAGTCATGATTTCCATATTACCACTGGTCATTTATGTTCGTCATACAGTCACGTCACTCAATACCAAGTTTGGTGTATATCAAGCTAACGAAACGGCCGCGAGCGCGCCATGAGCGGGCATGCAAGTCATGTCGCACATGAGAAGTCATGATTTTCATATTACCAATTGTCATTTTAGTTCGTCCTTCAGTCATGTCACTCAATACCAAATTTGGTGTATATCAAGCTAACGAAACGGCCGCGAGCACGCCATAAGCGTGGCATGCAAGTCATGTTACACATGACATGTCAAGATTTCCATATTTCCACTTCTCATTTATGTTCGTCATACAGTCGCGTCACGCAATACCAAGTTTGGTGTATATCAAGCTAACGAAACGGCCGTGAGCGCGCCATCAGCGTGGCATGTGAATCATGTTGGTCATGAGATGTACGTCATTATTTGCATATTACCACCTGTCATTTATGTTCGCCATACAGTCACGTCACTCAATCCCAAATTTGGTGTATATCAAGCTAACGAAACGGCCGCGAGCGCGCCATGAGCGCGGCATGTAAATCATACTTTTCATGACAAGTTATTCATGATTTTCGTAATATGACCAGTCATTCATGTTTATCATGCAGTCATGTTATGCCATACCAAATTTGGTATCAATCCCATCAACGATACGGCCAGGAGAGCACAAAGTCGTAGGCGGCTAGATAGATAGATAGATAGATAGATAGATAGATAGATAGATAGATAGATAGATAGATAGATAGATAGATAGATGGATACCCTCAAAGTCGCCGAAGTTCGCTAAGAAATGCTTCGCATTTAATAGTCTTCCCTCTGCCTTAAATGCTTGGCTATAACGGTATGGGATATGTGCAACTGTTGAGGCTACGCCTTCGTTCATCTGCGTGGCGCGCCTTTTTGTCGATTCATAATACGTGTAGATTTAGAAGGCCGAATGGTGTTTCCGCTAACCGCTTATATATATATATATATATATATATATATATATATATATATATATATATATATATATATATATATATATATATATATATATATATATATATATATATATATGTGTGTGTGTGTGTGTGTGTGTGCACGTACATTATGAAGATTCTGTCTTCGGTTGCCTAAACCAAGGAGGAAAAAGGTATAAGCGTCTAAAAAACGGTTTATCTGTCAACGTTTCGATCGGAGCCCGATGTTCATGAAGACAAAGTTTCCGCGGCTTCGCTGCGCTTTTATGCCATCGTACTCCGTGTAGAGAGAGAGGTAGGAAAAAAAAGTAAAGACACACTAAAAAATCACCGCCGTATCCACAAAGTGAATGATGTGAGAGGAGCTTGCTTGGGGATGATCGGGTAACCCGTGAATCCTCCGTACACATCTCTTACCATCATATATAGACGTGACAACGTTGTTATATATACATTACATGCGGCGCTCGGGCGGCTAGCCCGAGCTGCTGCTGCGTTGCGAGGCCGCCGCGCTGCTGCCTTGGCTTCTGCGGTGTTTATGCAGCCGAGCGGTAACGAAGAGTGTTCACGGCGTGAGCTCCCGGTGAAGAGAAAGGAAGCGCACCTTCCGAGAGTGGTGTGAATCGCCTTGCGCGGCGCCGTCATCTAGAGAGCATTCTTGAAATCACCGGAAAGCCGGCGCCGTCGCCGGAGAAGTGTACACGCCGCCGCCGCCGGACAAGGCGCGAGCATAAGGAGCAAGCTCCTAAAACACAATCAAGGAAAAAATGAGTCGCCAAATGGCCACGTGCACATATTTGGACATACGAAAAACAGGTGCTTTTTCGAGGAAAATGAGAAAAAAAAGAAAACTATATACATATACATAGATAATCCCGGTGGATACAATAAATAAGTACATTCCTTTCGTCCATTCTCAAGTCTCACTTCTTCGGCTACCCCCTTCTCACTTGCTCGCGAAGCTTATTGAGGGGGGTGAAGTAATAAGCGCTTACAAAAAGGGTCTATGATCAAAAATTCGGCAGGTGCCACGTACCATGGGAATCGATGTTATGCGAAGCATACGGAGGGAAGGTGACTGTGGTATACTTGTTTGATTGAGCGCGACGTTACGAAACGACGCTAACGATATGTACAAATGTTGTACGCATAGCCATACGTTGAACAGTGGCATATCTTTTATATAACCAGTTGTTTAGAGCTGTGTAACGATACGAACAGCAAGATGGGTACTGCCAACACCAGAAGCGGTAAAGCATTACGCTCATATGTAGCTCTTGTGCTTGCGAAGATGGTAGCCCTAGGTAGTGCTACGGAGACCAATTTCATTGGTTGGCGCTTAAGTATTCAGTTGACGTTAACCCGACGAGACACGTGTATCATAGTACATATACAATGGTTTTGAAATAAGATAGCCAGCATTGCAACCACAATTCACGTTTCACCAATATTACGCCTGCATAGGGTTTTTTTCCAAAAAAGTCCCCACACCTGGCATGACTCTGTGGTAAAATACTTGATTGCCAAGCAGAATGCTTGGGTTCGATTCCTTCAGGGACCCTGATATTTATATGCATTCGTCGGGTCAACGCTGCCGATGTTAGTTTTCTCAACGCTCTGGGTAATTTAAGTTACAATGCCTGTTCTCGCCGTTCCTCGGTAGATATAAACTGGCAGTCACCTGTGGTGAATACCCGCATAACCCGTCCCGTGGTATACGGGTATGAAGTGAAACTGATAGCTGGGCAAGTTACAAGGAATTCGTGTTTAAAAATTATTTGTAGCACGCACAAAAGACGGGGACTCACAGAAGCAAAGTACAAAAAAGCGCTAACTCACAACTGTTTTATTTGTTGAATATGGCTATAGATATAAACATTAATAATCAGCGCAATGCATTCGCGGAGCAAGTCATGTGGCATATGGGCTGAATACATGTTAATAAAACAGTTGTGAGTTAGCGCTCATTTGTACTTTCTTTCTGTATGTCCCCGTCTTTTGTACGGGCTACAAATAATTTTAAAACATGAATACGGGTATGTGCCACGCGTGTCTGGAGGAAAGAATTTGACGACGTCCGCGACAGAATTTTCCAGTTATCCGTGTCATGAGCATCCAGATATAGTCATCAAACCTTCTCACCCTGCCGTACTAATTTTGGTCTACCTCCCCTACTAATTTTAGTTACGAGAGCCCCCAGACGTAGGCGGCTAGATAGATAGATAGATAGATAGATAGATAGATAGATAGATAGATAGATAGATAGATAGATAGATAGATAGATAGATAGATAGATAGATAGATAGATAGATAGATGCTCGGCGTGCCTGCAGTACGCTAAGAAATGCTTCGCATTTAAAACGCTCAGTACAAGTCCGGGAAAAGTGTAGAGGGTAGGTACATTCAATGAAAAACAGGCAGCTACGATCTCCGGACTGTGGCTCAAGATAATGTTTCGGAAGTGAATGGAAAATCCCATTTGTTGAAATTTTCGCCGGGGGGTTCTAATCTTTCAGTTACTCGAGTGCGTGAGCAGTGGTTTCATTGTAGGGAGGATTATTCGAAAGCTGCCTCCTTTCTCGGAATGCGCGTGGCGATGTTACATGCCCGACAGCGTGCTCCTGTCGATATCCGAGAGGAAAAGAACTTCAATTACGATTATTATTAGCTTGAATCGTCAAGAGCTCGAATGGAACACAGTATGCCCGTTGCTGATTTTTAGTCCAGCCTTCCATGTACCTAATTTATAAATCATACATGGCTCGCGCTGTTCGTGTTCCTTTGTACTGGAGAAGCCACTTTGTAAGAGTCTAACCTGGATGGAATCAAACGGGTGGTTCTCGTAATTTATATGCCGAGACACAGGTAGATCTGGAAGCGAATGAACATGTGAACGATCGTTATTAAAGCGGGTGCGGAAGGCCTTGTCAGTCAGACCGATATACTGAATAGTGCATACTCCGCACTCGAGAAGGGAGACTATATTAGAACTGTCGCAGTTAAGATTTGAGCGAATAGAGCGTTGGAAATTGGAATGAGTGCTCTCAGCCAGGTTGCCTCTGTGTGTGTGTGTGTGTGTGTGTGTGTGTGTGTGTGTGTGTGTGTGTGTGTGTGTGCGTGCGTGCGTGCGTGCGTGTGTGTGTGTGTGTGTGCGCGTGCGTGCGTGTGTGTGTGTGTGTGTGTGTGTGTGTGTGTGTGTGTGTTTGTGTGTGTGTCTGTGTGTGTTTGTGTGTACACCTTGCAGCGAGCCTTGCCGCATGGCTGACATCCAGTTATAGGTGTCTTATCGGTTTTAGAACGCACAAGTTAAGCCTTAATGTTTTTGGAGCATTTATATACAACCCACGGAGGGGAAGGGAAAATTCTTGATATAATTCTGTCACGATTATCTCGGGAGCGCTTGCAATTAGGATGGAATTGAGAGAGACGGGAGACGGACGTGGCACGGCACACAGGCTTTTATAACACAGAAAATGGCAAGGAGGAAACACACTTGAAATTCACACGAAGTGAAATACTCTAAACCGAAAACATGCACTCAAAAAAATAAATCAGCTAGAAAATGGAACTAGCTACGATCCAAGTTAGGGTCAGTCCTAGCCCTAGCCAGTCTATAGCCAATATGGCTTCTCTCGGTCTACCGTCGTCGTACGGTCGCACCCTAATCGAACATTCGTGGTGCCCGCTCGATGTTACTAACTCACGGTCCCGTCGCAGCAGTACTTGGAGACGTGTCCCTGCCGTCGACGTCGGTCCGCATCCGTGCTCCTTGTGTCCCTCGCCCGTACTCCGGTCGCCGCCGAAGTCGTCGCCTCCGAACTTGCGAGGTTAGGCTTAGCTCCTTGTCACACGATCTGCCCGAACCAGGCTCTCGGGGGATTGTCGGCTGAAGGCGTGCCGTCGGGTCAAGAAGCGGAAGGGCTTGCGGGTGCGTCGGAGTCTGCTGTGGCGAGGCGGCTGCAAGCCCGGGAAGCCTCGCTGGTCGCATACCCAGGTCGCCGGTCACTTGCCAAGCCTCTTCAGAAGCCGAACTCCCACTGCTCGCCGCGAGTGCGACGCTGCCTTCCTGCGACCTCTTCTTACGGCGCCCCACCGAACAATGCCGTTCCTTTCCTCTCGGCTCTTCGACCACGGCTCGGGTCGCGTGCCACGCGCCCTTCGCCGACGAATCACGTGCGTGGACGTGGCAGCGGAGCACCCCATCGGGTACTTTTCCGTGGCTCCGCACACCATCGCCACTCGCACACCTTCGGCACGTGTCTCGTGCGCCCCTTACTCATCACAAATTCATAGGTGTCTCCTTAGAATTTTCTTTACGTTAGGGGTGTTACTACCAAATGTTAGCACCAAGTTTTTCCGTCCCGCTTGTTTTATTTCTGTCTCATTTCATTTCATTCTCTTACCTTAAAAGCCCTACAGGGGCATTACATAAGGGGTGGCTTTACATATGTTCATGATAAGTAGGTGGTAAAGTTGCTGCTGGCGATCCAGGCTTTGTCGCTTTACGTATGGCGTCGTTCACTATATGGAAGGAGGATAGTGTTGCCTTGTAAGAACGTTGCGCAAATTCTCTGCGTTGGCCTCAAAGTCTTCAGTGCGGGAGCAAATTCTTCTGAATCGGTGGGCCTGCGAATACGGGATGCTCGTCTTGCAGTGACGAGGGTGACAACTATCAAGGGGAAGGCCGCGCTGCCTGTCTGTAGGCTTTTTGTAAACGTGGGTAGTTAATGACCCGTCTTTCACCTTTATGTGGATGTCGAGGAAATTGATTTCAGTAGTTGAATATGCATAAGTGAATGTTATGTTTAACGAACTTCGTTGAAAGATTCTATAAAATTAATGAACTCCTCTTGTATATCCATCCAAATGATAACAATATCATCTAAGAAGCGTTTGTAAAGAAATCGCTAATTTTCTGATTTGAATGAAATTTAGTTTCAGGATCGCTCATCGAATTGTTAGCGTAGTCGGGTGCCATTCGAGTCCCCATAGCTGTGCCTTTTATTTGTAAATAGTATTGGTTATGAAACTCGAAGCTGTTGAATTGAAGTACGAGCTTCGCAAGAGTTTCAAAGACTATTGAACTTTGCTAGTCATTATATTTGTGTGCACTATAGAACCCTACTAATGCTTTGATGCCGTCACTATGATAAAAATGGTGTCCATTGAGGTTACTTCAAGAGTTACAAGGAAGCAGGGGCGTAGGCAGAATTTTTTTTTTCTAGGGGGGTGGGTGGCGGGGGGGCACCTTTTGAGCTGAAGTGGTGGACATGCAGGCAGATGTGATCGACCGTCATTTTGTGATCTATATGCCATGGCAGAAAAAAAAAAATTCGGGGGGGCACGGGCTCAGTGTGCCACCCTCTGACTACGCCTCTGCAAGGAAGATACGATCAAGGATTTTTACATCTTTGATCGTCCGTATGAAGTGGTTGGTATATCCCATAGGTAGGATGAGTGTATAGGCGGTGTGTTTTTAGTCAGGGAGTTCTAAGTTATTGGTCTGCCAGGGTTTCCTTGTTTTGTATTTGGAAAGTGTTTGAAACCGTCCGGGTGTGGCACGTGCTACAGTAAGGGTCTTAAATAGTTTAGGGTCTAACTCTCCGAGCTTTACGAGATCATGGAGTGCGGTATTTATTATTGCTTGATCTAGGGTTGGGTCTGTATCAAGTGGTTTGTAGAAAGAAGTGTTCTGTAAGTGGCGGGTGCCTTCTTGGATATAGTCAGATTTATTTATAACCACAATCCCTGCCTCTTTATACGATGGTTTTATGGCGATATCTGTTCGATCACTGAGTGCCTTCAGTGCATCAAACTGATTTGTTGATAGATTTTGAGCTACTGCCGGTCTGTGTGTGTTATGTTCCGCAGTATGTATTTTTGGACTGCTTTCATATAGGTCTTCTGCCGCTGAGGGGTTCGTGTCCACTGTTACCCTGAACTGAAAGATATTGCTACGTAGCTGACATATCAAAGATCGGACATCCTGCGTGCTGTATCGCGCTAATTGCGGAACTGCGGCTGGGCGCATCTGCACGGCGCGTGCACACAGCTCTTCGTAGACTGACGAAGACGACGATCGTTTTTGTCTTTGGAATAAACCCTGTTTTACTTGTGGTCCTGGCCTGTGTCCGCTACGTTACTTCAGTGGCGACGAGGATGGGATCTCGCCCACCAGCTTTCGATGGAGCAGCGGGAAGCTGGGGTACGTACCGCATACGTCTTGAAGCCTTCTTCGAGGGACATGAAGTAACGGATCCCGGGAAGCGCCGCGCCTTGCTTATTTCTTCGCTGAGCGACAGCGTTGTACGGGTATTACAAGGACGTAATCCGAGCACCCCGGTCAACTGCTTAAGCTACGACCAGGTTGTGGAATGTCTGGAAGATCAGTACAACCCGCAAGCTAATGAAATAGCAGCCAGTTATGCGTTTTTCATGCGGAAGCAAAATGAAAGGCGAGGAAGGGAAGAGGAGGGCTGGTCTGTCCGCTGTGCATGCTAGCCTCCATCTTGGCCGATGCTATACGCATCAGCGTAAATACAACTTGTAAATATTATGAGGTCTTGGTTTGGACGACCTTTATTTGCCCGAGAACCCGGCAGCGAACAGCTAGGCCGAACCCAACACGATGATGATGATACACGACGACGATGATGCACGCCCGAACGAATAATGATGATAATGTACAGATGAAGAGGATGGGTCTAATAAATGGCCACACTAATTCCCCCCACGTGAAAGCGGCCAGCCTGGCCGCTGCAAGTCAAGGTGACGAGGAACGTCGCAGGAAGGGCTTCATGCGGGAGACGTGGACAACCTCAGTAGTTCGATAACGGCGGTCCGCTGGGGCTACAAGTGGCGTCACGCGATAGTTCACGGGTGAAGTCTGCTCGAGAACTGTGTAAGGCCCGATAAACCGTGGCTGAAATTTATCACACAAACCAGGTGTGCGAACAGGCGTCAAGAGCAGCACCTCGTCACCAGGGAGGAAGGATACAGCACGATGTGACTCATCATAAATAATCTTCCTGTCTTGCTGTCGGGCTTCCGTATTCATGCGAGCACGTTGTCGACACTGGGCGACTCGTGAAGCGTATTCCTCGGAAGAGGATGGAGCTGAATTTACGTTGAACGTAAGGAAAGAAGCGTCCAGCAAGGTGGTAGGAGAACGTCCGTAAACCAGGTAAAACGGTGAGTAGCCGGTTGTCCGCTGAATGGCTGTGTTATAGGCGAAAGTGACGAAGGGTAGAATCACGTCCCAGTTTTTGTGGTCTGGTGTAATATTGGCGGCGATCATATCGGCAAGAGTGCGATGAAATCGCTCGGTCAGGCCGTTAGTCTGGGGGTGATAACTTGAAGTGGTCTTGTGAGTGGTGCCGGAGGCGCGCAGAAGTTCGGTCACTAGTTGAGAGAGGAAGGCCTTGCCACGGTCACTGATCAGAACACGTGGAGCGCCATGGCGCAGTATAATGGCTTGGAGAATGAAATCGGCAATTTCAGAAGATGAACCAATAGTAAGAGATGCTGTCTCGGCGTAGCGTGTCAAATGATCAACAGCTGTCACGATCCACCGGTTGCCAGCGGAAGTGGCTGGTAGGGGCCCATAAAGATCGACTCCTACTACTTCAAATGGTGTTGCTGGGCACGGAAGAGGCTGTAGTGCCCCGGCGGGAGCCGATGTCGGGAGTTTTCGATATTGGCAGATAGTGCAGGAGCCAACGTACCTGGCTACGCTAGTGGTAATGCCAGGCCAATAAAAACGACTTCGAATGCGGTCGTAGGTTTTATAATAACCAAGGTGACCTGCAGTCGGATCATCATGAAACGCTCTGAGGACTTGAGAGCGAAGAGAGCGGGGTAGAACGGGAACCCAGCGCTGACCGTCGGGATGGTAAATTCGGCGGTACAGCACGGAGTTGTCCAGCTTAAATTGCGAGAGTTGGCGACGGAGCCTCGCGTTAGGTGGACGGGAAGTGCCAGCGAGGGAGTCTATGATCCGCCGACAGTACGGGTCAGCCAGCTGGCGATAAGGAAAGTCTTGCTCGTCGTCCGAGGGCAGCTGGTCTATCGAGGTCAGAGAGGGAACCGACGTAGAAGTGGACGCCGAGTGTTTGTCGTGCAAAGCGGTGGGGGAAACGCCGAGCGGTGCCGTAGGTAGTGGGCAGCGAGAAAGAGCGTCGGCGTCTCGATGCTTTTTGCCAGACTTGTAGATAATGTCGAACTCGTACTCTTGAAGTCGCAGAATCCAGCGGCCGAGGCGACCCGACAAGTTCTTGAGTGTGGAAAGCCAGCATAACGCGTGGTGGTCGGTTACAATGGTAAAATGGCGGCCGTGGAGATAGGGACGAAACTTCTGCACAGACCAAATGACGGCCAGGCACTCTTGCTCGGTGATCGTGTAGTTCCTCTCAGCTCTGGAGAGTACGCGGCTGGCGTAAGCAACGACTCGCTCTCGCGAAGAGTTGTCGCGTTGCAGGAGAACGGCGCCTAAACCGTGGCCGCTAGCATCTGTGTGCAGAAGAGTCGGTGCGTCCTCGTCAAAATGTGAAAGTACCGGGTCGGTCGTGAGGGCCCTCTTCAACATGGCAAAAGCCGATTCACATTCCTCAGAACACTCAAACGGCGTACCGGAAGCAAGTAGCTTGTGAAGTGGTGCCGCTATGGAGGCAAAGTGTCGTATAAATCGACGAAAGTACGAGGCGAGACCAAGAAAACTTCGCAAGTCTTTGGGCTTTTCAGGGCGAGGGAAGCGAAGCACCGCAGCAGTTTTCTCAGGGTCAGGGCGAATTCCGTCCTTGCTCACGACATGACCAAGGACCTTAATGGATTTGCTGGCGAAGTGACATTTCTTGGAGTTAATTTGAAGACCAGCGCCCGCAAGACACGTCAGGACTTCATCCAAGCGTTGCAGGTGTTGAGGGAACGTGGATGAAAAAACAACAATGTCGTCTAGATAGCATAGACAAGTCTTCCATTTCAGACCACGCAGCACAGTGTCGATCATGCGCTCAAAAGTCGCGGGCGCATTGCATAGGCCGAAAGGCATAACGTTGAATTCGTATAGGCCATCCGGTGTTGCAAATGCTGTTTTTTCTTTGTCTTCTTCGTGCATGGGGATTTGCCAATAGCCGGAACGCAAGTCGAGGCTCGAAAAGTATTCCGCACCTTGTAAGGAATCAAGGGCGTCGTCAATGCGTGGCATGGGGTATACGTCCTTTCTAGTGATCTTATTGAGCGCCCGGTAATCGACGCAAAATCGTACAGAGCCATCTTTTCTTCCGCACCAGAACAACGGGAGACGACCAAGGACTGGCTGAGGGGGCGGATTATCTCCCGTTGCAGCATGTCGGCTACGTTTTCTTCTATGACCTTTCTCTCGGCTAGAGACACGCGGTACGGGCGGCGGTGCACAATAGATGTTCCGTCCGTCTGAATACGATGTGCTGCGGCGGTAGTTTGGCCCAAGGTCAACGAGTAGGCATCAAAAGAGTTTGCGTGCTTTTTCAGCAAAGCAAAGCAAGCAGCTGCTGCTTCTGCGAATCTGTCAAGTCACTGCTGATGGCTGCGGTACGGGTGGAGGAACAAGCATGATCAGGAGAATGGCCTTTAGAGGAGACAAGGGTAAGAGGCACGATGCATACAGGCTTGAGATCGGCAACGCAGGCCACCGTGGTGCCCTGCGGAAGCAGAATTTTATCTGATGTTGCGTTCATAGCGGCGATGACAGCTGATCCATTGTCGAAGCGAACCACACCTGATGCAAAAGCTATGCCTTTAGTAAGGCAACGGGGTGAGGGGGGCGACCAATACGTCACCAGTGTCAATGTCGTTGGACACAACTGTTAGAAATCGCTGTTCACGTGGTGGTAGCTCGGTGTCTGCAGCAGTGATGAGGCGAAGTGGCTGGTAAATGTCGTCGCCGAGCGAGTAGTCTGTGTCGGTAAGGTGGACGACACGTTGTCCACAACAAATAGCCGCGGAAGCGGACGAAAGAAAATCCCATCCTAAAATGAGTTGGTGGGAGCACGGGGACAGCACGGCGAACTCAATGTGGTGAAGAATATCGTCGATTATCACGCGGGCGGTACAGAGAGCGGAAGGGCGAATTGTAGTACCCTGGGCTGTAACCAGCGTAGGTCCATCGTATGGCGTCATGACTTTTCTGAGACGGGCACACAAATCAGCACGAATAACGGAAAACGTAGCACCAGTGTCCACCAAAGCATCGATGTGAAGTCCTTCAACCGTAACAGAAATCATATTGCAAGGGCGCGCTGGAGGAATTTCAGTCCGGAATTTGAATGCAGTTTTTCCTCCGAAAAGCTGCATCGCTTAGTTTTCCGGAGGATGGTCAGAGGTGAGGGAGGCAGGCCGAAGCGGAGACGAGGAGCGACGGTAGGGCGAAAGTGAACGGCGTCTGGTTGGGCGATGACTATTGCGCAGGTCCCGCGATGCAGGCGGAGACGGAGACCGACGCGGAGGTGACGAAGAACGGCGGCCCTGGTAAAAGGCTCCTCCGGTTAAGTCACGTTCGCTCATGTCGTACCCTCGACGCTCGTCTTGCTGGCGCCTGCGGCAGAAGGCGTGAAATGTGGCCGCGATAACCGCAATAATAGCACGTGGGACGAGACGATCGCCAAGGAGGGTAGTAGCTGGCTTGAGGTGCACCGGGAGAGAGCGCAGTCAGATGTGCAGACGAGGGATCAAACGGCGGTGACGGGAAGCTCGCGGGGGGCGCGGCAGCAACCGACGCGCTATGTTGGCGGTGGTAACGTCGAGTTGACGGTGCCTGAAGGCGCGGCGGCAACTTGCGCGAATGTTGGTGGGAGACGAGAGGCAGCGGGCTGCAGGTGCGCCGTGTGCGTCAAGGACGTGAGCTCCTCCCTGATAACATCACGCAACGCCGTTGCAGAAGGCTGATTGGAAGATATTGGAGGCAGGGAGAATCCCATTGATTCCAATTCATCGCGGATGAGCGCCCTAATCATGCCTCGTAGGGCTGGGTCCGCCGTAGGACGTGTTGCGTCGCTGTCCGGTTGTAGGCGAACTGACTCGAGTTCGTCGAGGCGCTGACACGTTGTCACAACGTCAGCAACGGTAGCCGGATTCTTGATGACCAGCGCATTGAATGACACAGTTGCGATCCCCTTGAGAATGTGGCGTACCCTGTCCGATTCTGGCATTGAAGCATCGACACGGCGGCAGAGCGCAAGAACATCCTCGATGTAGGATGTATATGGCTCGCCGAGATGTTGTTTCCGAGCCTTGAGGGGGTTTTCTTGGCGAGAGCCGAACGAACGGCCGGAGTGCCAAACACATTGCGAAGCTTTTCTTTGAACGTAGCCCAGTCGGGGATGTCAACCAGGTGGTTGAAGAACCACATCTTCGCCACACCCGTAAGGTAGAAGGAGACGTAAGTCAGTTTGTAGGTGTCGTCCCACCGATTAGCAGCACCGACACGCTCGAAGTCGTCCAGCCAGTCCTCGACATCTTCTCCGCGCATACCAGCGAAGAGATGGGGCTCACGTTGGTGGGTGTTGACGACGTGAGACGGCGTGGCGCTGGCGGCGCCGGAGTGGAGACGGCTGCAGTGCCGACCTGGTCGTGCTGTGACATATTGCCGAACAGCTGGCACAAACGGCGACCTGAGCGAAGCTCCAGGGGGTAGAGTGGGCGTGTAGCAGAGGACGGGGGATCCCAGAGCAACCTCCACCACGTATGAGGTCTTGGTTTGGACGACCTTTATTTGCCCGAGAACCCGGCAGCGAACAGCTAGGCCGAACCCAACACGATGATGATGATACACGACGACGATGATGCACGCCCGAACGAATAATGATGATGATAATGTACAGATGAAGAGGATGGGTCTAATAAATGCCCACAATATATCCATGCCTCGTGTCATTTTTACGTAACATCTTTGTGGTGGAGCAGCTGGTTGTTCCCTGTACCCATCACGAAGCTCCGCAACGGCCATATCATCGCCGGTCCGACCATGTCAAGGTTGAAGGAACATCGTCTTCACCACCTGCCCCTCCCGTGGCATCTACCTACGTAGCCCTACCTCCTGCTCGTGATCCTGGTGTATTTTCCGGTCAGGATGGCGTTGACATGACCAATGGATGAACCTTTATGAACGGATCAGCGCCACTTATAGGTGGGACCCGACCCTTAGAATTGCCGACGTGCGTTTCTAACTCGATGGTCCACCGCTGGTGTGGTTCGAGACGCACGAAGCTGAGATTACAAGCTGGGACTCTTTTAAAAAGAAGATGCGCGACCTTTTTTGGCAACACCGTTGGACGGCAGATAGCTGCGCGGAATCAACTGGCAGCTCGTGCACAGACATTTACCGAGTCGTAGGTCGCGTACATTGACGACATTGTGGGATGCCGTGTCGACGGAAGGACGCAACCCAACATAAAAACGTAACGAGCATTTATTCAACTACAGTAGCAGCTTCGGGAGAGTATTCTGACGCTACGCTCGGCAGAGGTAGTGGAACAAAACTGCTCGCTTCCAAGCTTGGTAGCCTCGTTTCGTAGCCATCGCTAGGTGACGTAAGCCTTGGGTGACGCTGCGGTGACGCTGCAGCTTATCCGATTGCAGTGCAGCATGTGGTCGTGTCACGCCGGGCTGCCTGATAGCAAGGTGGATGCTGCGCGGAATTGTGCGCAGGTTGTGTCGCCACAACGTGATCGCCCTTTGCTGCCTGGTTGACGAGCACATGCCTGAGTCTGAGAAGGTATCGCATGTGCTGAAAGGCGTAGAACACGATGCCTTTAATATTCTCGTATATAATAACGTTGCAACCGTCGACGTAATCATCAAAGAGTGCCGGCGGTTTGAAGAAGGCAAAAGCCGCCGTATTACTCAGCGATTCACACGGCTGCCCAACACGGCCGCAACTTCATCGTGTGAAGCCGCTCGCCAGCCCCCCACTCATGACAACGTCACGCGCATTGTTCGTAGGGATATCGAAGCTGGCTAAGCTGCTCCTATTCAGCTTCCCGTTTTCACAACGCACGCCTCTGACCCACCATAGGCATCGGTGGCCTTCATTCAAGCTCTGGTCAGGCAGGAGTTTCCAAATCTCGTCCTTCCGTCAGCGTGTCCCCTCACACGTCCTGAAGTACGGCCTTACTCCTCAGAACACCCCCGCCGATCCTCTCCAGAATGCCCTTCCGCAACCCTTCGGAATGGCGAACACCCGACGACCAGCCTATCTGTTTTTCCTGCCACCAGCCTGGGCACGTTTCTCGCCATTGCCGCTGCCGTTGTTCAAACCCACCACGCTCAACCTTCCCTACTGCTACCCTACAAGCGCACTGCGACCTTACGACCTTTAGACGTTCAGCCGCTGCACCCTCCAATTTCTACTCGTTGTCATCTCACGCGCCGCTTACCATTGATGCCACTTTGCCTGTTCGCCGCTACTTCCGCTCCCCGTCACCGCAACCCGCCTGTCCCGGTCTCCGCATCCTCGGCGCTTTTCCTCGCCGACCTTCTCTGGTCGCTCGCAGCAGGAAAACTAGATATTGCAGCTTATGGACGTGAAGCTGCAATACTGTCGACGCCTGGAAATCCTCTACTGACGCTTCCCACATACTACAGCCTGCTAGAAGTACCATGTTCATGTGACCTCCCTCACTGACACAGCCAAGCACCTGTTATGAGCGCTCCTCTACGCGGCCGCTTGTAGAAGATTATGACGCCGTCTACGACGCAGGCGATACGTGTTGCTGTAGAAGTCATCGGAATGTGCACTGCTCATGTCAGCATTGCCGGTCATGTCACCGTGGTCCTTTTCGCCGTTCTAGAACGTTGCCCTGATGACCTCATACTTGACCTCGATTTCCTTTCGGCACACTCGGCCTTAATTGACTGTTCTTCTAGTACACTCAGCCTCGATCTTCCCCTCGTCGCCGATTACTGTAAAAAGCCCGCCAGCCGCTTGAGCCCAACCAAGTTTCTTCGCCTGCCTCCTTGAGTCGTCACCTGCGTGTGCTTGTCATCGTCTCCTCCCGTTCCCGGCGTTGACTACATCGTTACACCTATTACTGACGTTGGACTGACGCGCAATGTTACTGTGCCGCATACCATCGCAAACCACAGCGGATAACTGTGTGTTCCTTCCGCTCCGTAATTTTTGCCTCACCCCCTAAGTGTTGCCCCCGCCAGATGTCTCTTGCGCAACTAACTGCCACAACAGATGATGATGTCAGCGTTGTCGCCGTAGCTGCTCCTGACCAAGTTGCAGCCTCACAGTTGCCCACTTCTGACGACGCTATTTTTCGAAATATGATTCGTTCAGACCTGTCGCCTGACCAGGCCGACGCTCTCTGCCAGGTTTTCAGGTTTTGGCCCCTCATACTGTGCCATTTTCGACATCCATTGATCGTCCCTGGGGCCAGAATAAGATTGTCACTCACCGAATCAACAGTGGTGACTTTGGGCCCTTACGCTGTCTCACCGTCCGAGCGAGAAGTGATTCAAAAAGAAGTGGCCAAAATGCTTACGAAAAACATACTCGAACCATTGTCTAGCCCTTGGGCTTCCTCGTGGTATTAATAAAGAAGAAAGACGGCTCGTGGGCGTTTTTACATTGACTATCGGCACCTCAACAAAATTACCAAGAAGGACTTGTACCCTCTACCACGCATTGACGCGCACTCCTCTGTCTCCATGGCGCCACGTTCTCTTCACCTCTCCACCTCCGATCTGGCCACTGGCAAATTGCTGTAGACGACATGGATCGTGAGAAGACCGCCTTCGTTACCCCTGATGGTCTTTACCAATTGAAGGTCATGCCCTTCGGTCTCTGCAATGCTCCAGCGACGTTCCATAGAATGAGGGACACACTGCTTCAAGGATTTAAATGGTCGACATGCTTGTGTTACTTGGACGACGTGATCATCCTCTCACCTACCTTCTCAACACACCTTGAACGCCTTTCGATCATTCTATCAATATTCCGGACGGGCTGGCCTATAGCTCAATTACTCGAAGTGCCACTTCGGTTTACGTCAAATTACTGCGTTGGGCCACTTTGTTGAAGCTACCGGTGTACGACCAGTTTTGGGTGCAGTTTGGTGCAGTTTTGGCCCACACTCAGCGCGGTACTGATCCTGTAATTGCGTACGCAAGTCTCCTTTCGAAATCTGAACGCAATTACTCTATAACAGAACAGGAATGTCTTGCCCTTGTCTGGGCGGTTTCGAAATTCCGTCCTTACTTGTATGGCCAGATGCGGCCGATTCAACCTAGATGAGGCGCTGTCTGAGGCGAGGCAAAACATAGTAGTACGGCCGGCAGAAGACCATCGTCTTTCGACGACATTTGCAGCGAAGCACGCAGATACGAGGCCCATTTCTTTTTTTTTTCTTGGTAAACAGGGCGAACCTTTTAATGTACTGTTCAGGTAATTCTGGGCTGTAGAAGCCTCTGCTTGCGCTGGCGTTGATGCGAAATTGTGTAGAACGGAACAAAGACAGGACGAAACAGCTGTATTCTATTCCACCGCAAGGTAGAACTCTTACAAAGTTGTTACAACTTTTGTACCCTGTATAGGAATTCCCGTATACTAGAACATTGAAATCAGCTTCCCGGATCGAAAATAGCCATCCAGTACAAACTTTCTTTCCGTAGCAGTTTATATAACAAACTATACTGAGGCTCACAAAAATGTACTTGTTCCACGATCCATCTTTTTTCACTTTTCTTAGCAAGTACTGACACCTTTAGCTATTACTACATACCTTCGACATGGCGCTAGTATTTTGCATTTCATTTTATTCATGTTCTTCAGATTGCTTTGTTTTAACCACTCCCACGTGTAATGTCTTTGGTCTGGAGGGTCCCCATCAATAAATAAATATGTAAAACATTTGTAACACTACAAGAGCGCTCTTTTTAGAACTGATCAGATAGGTCATAGTTATTTTATAAAGGTTACCCAAACATTACCTGTGTCATCGTCCTGGTAAATCGAATCATTTGCACCGAATTTCCAAAATCCTTGCTGGCCGAGATACCTGCGAAATAATGGACTTGAGGCAACGCTGCACTTAAGGAAAGCGGTTTCTTTTCTTACGGTTTGCATTCGTTTACATCATACGTCCAGGGTGTGAGATTGACGCCGGTATCGTTGTATTCTCCACGTTTTGTCCCACTGCACTGTAGCAACATATTACCATTTGTGCGAGGCGTCCATACAAAAGAGTGATTGAGCCAGAACTGCAACATTGGTAGAAATGAGCATAGGCGGTGCTATTGGGCAAATGGTAATAAAAGGACGTTTCTCTCAGGATATTTTGCACCTTTTGGTGTTTTTAGTCTTATAGTGTTGTCATTGCAGTTTATAAGCGAGCACCTGCCTTTACAATCATACTACCATTCGTGAACTTTGCGTACAATACTGCTACGCAGCGCACCACGGGCTATGTTGAATTCTTTAGCGCGCGTGGCATATCTTTGTATCCCGTTCTGTTTTCATTGAGTTGTACTGTGAACGTATCTCAGCGCACTCACTAAACCACGTTTCTTAAGTTTTAAATGCGAAGCATTTCTTTGCGTACTGCAGGCACTTTGAGCGTTTCCTATCTATCTATCTATCTATCTATCTATCTATCTATCTATCTATCTATCTATCTATCTATCTATCTATCTATCTATCTATCTATCTATCTATCTATCTATCTATCTATCTATCTATCTATCTATCTATCTATCTATCTATCTATCTATCTATCTATCTATCTATCTATCTATCTATCTATCTATCTATCTATCTATCTATCTATCTATCTATCTATCTATCTATCTATCTATCTATCTATCTATCTATCTATCTATCTATCTATCTATCTATCTATCTATCTATCTATCTATCTATCTATCTATCTATCTATCTATCTATCTATCTATCTATCTATCTATCTATCTATCTATATCTATCTATCTATCCCGGGCCGCGGTATGCGGGTGTAGCGATGGACAGAGACGAGAGACGTCGTCGTGAAGGCGGCCAACGTGGCCGTGCCGCTGTCTCGCCACTTTATTGAGCGAAGGCCAAACGGAGCGGCGGCCCGTGACACCACTGTAGCGATGGACAGAGACGAGAGACATCGTCGTGAAGGCGGCCAACGTGGCCGTGCCGCTGTCTCGCCACTTTATTGAGCGAAGGCCAAACGGAGCGGCGGCAGCTGCTGGCGTCCAGTTCCGCCAGGCGCGTGAACCCGTTCTCCTGGCTCGCGCCTCGAGCTCTGCATGAGCTGCGCGAGAGGCGCGGCGCGGTGTTGGTAAACGATGATGATAATGATGTAGGGCGATGATGATGGCGCTACACGGGTATGCGCCACAGGGGATTGAAGGTTTATATCTGCCCAGGAACGGCGAGAACAGACATTGCTCATTTAAATGCGGGAGCCTTAAGAAAAACTGTGATCGGCAGCGTTGACCCGACGAAAGCAAAGATCAAATATCAGGGTCTCAGCAGGAATTGAACCCAAGCATTCTGCGTGGATATCAAGTATTCTACCACAGAGCCACGCTAGGTCCCGAAACTGCTTTGAAAAAGCGCCCTATGCAGACGCAATGTTGGTGGAACATCAATTGTGGTTGCAGTGCTGGCTATCTAATTTTATAAACATTACACATGTATGCCTACTACACAGGCGTCACGTCGGGTCAACGTCAATCGTAGCTATCCGCCATCCACTGAAGTTGGTCTACGTAGTACTATTCAGGGCTACCATCCTCGCAAGCACAAGCGCTACATATCAGCTTACCACTTCTGGCGTTGGTAATACCCATGTTGCTGTTGGCATTGTTACGCAGCTGTAAACATCTGGTTGTGTAAGACATATGTGACTGTTCGACATATATATGTCTGTGCGTACAATATTTTACATATCTTTAGCGTGATTTCGTAACGTTTCGCTCAATACAAAAATAAAACCACAGTCACCTTCCCTACGGATGCTTCGCATTACATAGATTTCCATGGTACGTGGAATCTGCCGAATTTTTTAATGTTTTGGCGATCTATGTCATTCTGTCCCTGAGAATTATCTTCGCCCGTATTTACTTTGTTAGTGTCAGCGCCAATCGCAAGCAAAAGAACATTTGTCCCGTACAATTGTTTGGTGGTATACTAATTTGTTGCGTCGCGACATATTTTTTAATGGAACATAACCTTAGGAAGTCGGAAATTTAACTTTCGTTCACTGAAATACCTTACAGTAGGGCATCGTAGTTGGTAAGTCAGGGCAGCTGCTTCGACAGGGGCTGTCATTTGGAAGTGTGAAGGTTGCACGCAGACTCGATGCAGAATTGAGATATACATTATTTTCATCATGAAACTTAAAACGAGTTAAGAAGGCAAACGCAGGCGCTGATTCGCAACTGCATATTTATTGCTAAAGAAAGAGAAATAGTAGGAAAAAGACAAAAATGGAAAAACCGCCAGATCCCACGCATTGTGGGAATCGATGTAATGCGAAGTAGCCAGCAAACAGCAAATGATGCTGTACATGACATGCATATCATGCTTTACATGTTAGGACCTGTCATTTATGTTCGTCGTATACAGTGACGTCACGCAACGCAAAGTGGTAACTTTTGGTGTTTTTAAAGCCAGCGAAACGGCCGCAAGCGCACCATGAGCGTGGCATGTAATACATGCCATAAATGACATGCATGTCCTGATTTTCATGCTAGCTACCACCTGTCATCTATGTTCGTCATATAGTCGCCTCACGCAATACCAATTTTGGTGTTATCAAGCTAGTGAACCGGCTGCGAGCGCACCACGACCATAGTATGATGCACATGGTAACGCATGTAACGCATGTAATGATTGGCCATGTTACCACCTGCCATTCATGTTTATCATACAGTCACTTCGCGCAAAACCAGTTTTGGTGTATATCAGTATAGCGAAACGGCCACGAGGGCACCATGAGCGTGGCATGGAAATCACGTTGTACATGACATGCATGCAATGATTTTCATTTTACCACGGGCCATTTATGTTTGTCATACAGTCACGTCACGCAATACCAATATTGTATTATGTCAAGCGAACGAAACGGCCTGTGAGCGCACCATGAGCAAGGCATGCAAGTTATGCTGTACACGACATGACTGTGATGATTTTCATGTTACCACCTGCCGTTTATGCTCGTCATACAGTTAGATCAAGCAATGGGAATTTTGGTGTACATCAAGCTAGCGAAACGGCCGTAAGCGCATCATGAGCGTCGTATTTAAATTATGCTGTACATGACATGACTGTCATGACTTTCATATTAGCCACCTCCCATTTAAGTTCGTCATACAGTCACGTCCCGCAGTACCATGTTTGGTGTATATCAAGCTAGCGGAACGGCCGTAAGCGCACCATGAGCATAGTATGTAAATTATGCTGTACATGACGCGACTCTCATGATTTTCGTATTACCACCTCCCATTTATGTTCGTCATACAGTCACGTCGCGAAATACAAATTTTGGTGAGTACAAAGCTTGCGAAATGGCCGTAAGCGCACATGACCATGGTATGTAAATTATGCTGTACAAGACATGACTCTCATGATTTTCATATTACCACGTCCCATTTATGTTCGTCATATAGTCACGTCGCGAAATACCAATTTTGCTTGTATATCAAGTCTAGCGAACCGGACGTGAACGCACCATGAGCGTGGCATGTAAGTCAAGCTGTACATGAAATGCAAGTCATAATTGTCATGTTACTACGTGTTATTAATATTTGTTAAACAGTCACGCCACCCAATGCCAAGTTTGGTACATGTCAAGCTAGCTAAACAGCCACGAGCGCAGAGCATGACATATATGTCATGGTATACATGACAGCGCGTCATGACCTTCATGTTACCGCTTGGTATTTATGTTAGTTATACAGAAATATCTCGTCATACCAATTTTGGTATATATAAAGTTAACAAACGGCCGCTAGAGCACCACGACCATGGCATGTAAACCATTACGTTCATGACAAATCATGGTTTTCATGATATGACCAGTCATTTATGTTCGTCATACAGCCATATTATGGCATACAAATTTGGTATAAATCCCATTGATGATACGGTCTGGAGAGCACAAAGTCGTAAGTGGCTGGATAGATACGCTCAAAGTCGCCGAAGTTCGCTAAGAAATGCTTTGCATTTAAAAACCGTCAAGGAACAACCAAAACATAAAATTAGATCCATAAGAATACGCAGCGCTAAAACAGCACAAGACACGGCGAAAACCAAGGACGGGCGCTGACTGCCAACGTTTGTTTATTGTGCGTTTAACAAATATATAGAGGGCGAAAAAGAGGGGAAAGGGAAACTGGGAAGGAAGAGAACTTGTGCGCATGGGTATGACGGTGATATTGCAACAGGATGTTTATGATTATTAGCTGAGATAGCGGAATTCCTTGTCTGTTAGGGTGAGCGACGGGGCACTGACACACTGCACGCCTTTGCACATCATCGTGTAGGTCTCAAAGATTTCACGTGCTGTGTTGTCCTTATATCTGCGCAACACTACTGCTTTTTCCAACAGCGGAGAGCAGCCACAATCTGCGCAATGGATGGCTAAATTGGTGCCGTGCTTATTCTTGACGTTGTTTCGGTGCTCCCGTAGACGATCATTCAGACAACGTCCAGACTGGCCGATCAACACCCTCTTAAGGCAAAAAATTGGAAATCGGCTATAAAACACGTAGCGAATAATCCTTGACTAATCTACAAACTCTCGGCGAACCTGAATTTGACAGCTGATATTACATTGGCACTTTGTCCAATATACAAGATAAATAATCTCAAGGTTTCCTCATGTCGGTTGGAAGGTGACATGAACATCTGTCAGGTTTTGATAGTTTTTCCCACCGGGAGTTTGATATTTGCGATAGTGTGCGGATTTTTCGCCGCCTGTTTAATACCCGATTGCAACTTTTAGGTTCAGTTGTTCCCTGTTGTTCTGTTGTTTAAGGTTCTGTTGTTCATGCGAGGTGTCTTTTTCTGTTGTTTTTCGTTTTCTAATTGTTATGTGTCGTTTGAATTAAATAGTTAGTTGCGAGGCAACGCCCGTGTTTAACGTTCTTAAATCGTTTTAATTTCGTTCTGGCTGTTTCGGTGTTTAAGGTGGATCCCTATAAACTTGCCCAAATATCGGTTCAGATACATTTGCATTTCACTGAGCACAGGGCATTCATTTTACGTTGCTCGTCCAAGTGCACGCACTGTCGCTTGCTCGTCATCATTTTTCCATCGCACAGCGAAAGACTGGAACGGCCTTCCCCACCCCATCGCTTCCATCTCCACTTCATCTGCTTTCGTGGAAGAAATGACAAGATTTCTTCGTGGACAAATTCCGTAAATTTTTATATAACCACCCCTTATGTAACACCCCTCCGGGGTCTTTAAGGTAAATAAGTGAAATGAAGTGAAATGCATCATCATCTAAAGAGCTATATATGTTTATTGGTAGAAAGGCAGATATCGGCCTGAAACGTGTTTATGGCTTTAATTATAGAAGTACTAGCGTTTAATAAGACAACTATAAAAACAAGCATTAAGTTGACAGTCCATAGGCTATGTATGTTCGGAGTGAAACAAAAATGATAATTTTATAAGATTTTCAGTTCGAATATTGTTTCTATAAAGAACTGCTTAGAAAAATGGCGCACAAAACAAAAAAGTACGCTTTTCAAAGGAGGGAAATAGCATCTGTTATCGTACTATATATCTGTGCATGTCTACGATGGAACAAACACTCTAGATATTGAATGCGCGCTCAATTCTTTTATTTTAGTGTGATCGGGCTTCACCGCCAAGAGAGAGAGATAGATGATTTATTAGAATGCACAGAGGTCGACTTGAGCTATAGTGCGCTCTAGCCTGCTGCTCTGCACAGGGAAAAAGGGTAAGGTGTAAATAAAGGAGTGGTGATAGGGAAAGAAGCAAGTTAAGCGTATATACAATAACCGCGTAACATTGTGGCTTCGCTAGAGAGTGATTACAGCGCAATGGAAGACACGGGACAACGAGACGCGTCTTCGTTCGTCTCGCTGTCCTGTGTCTTCCATTGCACTGTAATCACTCTCGAAATAGAATACCAACTAGCCCGTACCCACACTTTGTTTCGCTAGCGTCTGGTGTCGTGTCATGTACCCTTAAGAAAACCAGCCCTGATAGCAGTTGTTGATTTTGTCTGATCGCACGTTGCTGATGAAATGCTACTTTTCACTTAGCGTTGCCCCAGTGATTCCTGCAAGCGGTGAAGCGAGCGTTTTTCGTTGCGACACGTGAAATGGGCAGTCACAAAACAGATACGCTGTTATTTCACACGTTTGGTGGCGTTCACAATTTGGGCTGTAGGCCCAGCGCCCGTCCCGTCTTCTTGTTTCTTGTGTCCCGTCTTTTCGCGCTCTGTTTTATGTAATGAGATCACAACAAGGGCCGTTTTTTGCGCCGTAGTTGTCAGCCACCGCCACCGCCGCCACCGCCGCCGCCGCCACCACCACCGCCGCCGCCACCACCGCCGCCGGTGTCCGTAACCACTATCGCAAGTAATAAGAAAGAAAAAACTAACTAAATAAAAAACTACCTTCGACAGAATGGGAATAGAACCCGGGCCCTCTGCGTGGCAGCCCAGTACTCTACTACTGAACTACGCTGGTGCTTGAAAGTGCGTTGCAAACCTGACCCTATGCAGTCTTCATGTCGGGTAAGGACTCGCGTTAACGTGTAATAAAGCGTTTTAGAACAGTATAACATCCAGGCGTTACACAATGCGAAGTGCCTAACGAGTGGGTTGTCCAGTGCTCCAACCGATTACAAAAGCCTCAGGCATAATTCTTCATCGTCGTCAGCCACAGTTTCAACAAAGTGCACATAATGCGTTACAATTGTGTAGCGGGTACGGCGCTTTTCCGAAGAATGACGAATAATGACGCAGTGGACGCTTCCCCACTACGCAAAAATTATGATGATTTATAGCGTAGTGGGTACCATGCAAGTGAGCTTGTAGTAGGTGTCCCAAGAGTGTTTAAAAAAAGACTCTGGAAAGGCCGCTCTTCCAGCTTTCGCTGTGACTGGGCTGCGCGTTGCACGCAGGCCTGGCGGTTTTTTTTATTTTCAACGTGTAAGGTGTGCGTAGCGGCGAGTGACTGCAACACGCAGGCGAATCCGATGTGGCAAACTGGATTTGGTTCGGTTCATTTTAGACGGGAGGCGAAAAGTCACTTCAATATCTGTTTCCCGCTGACGCCTGTATCGATGGTATGGTAGCGACCAATAAGTCATTGTGCACTCTCTAATGAGTGGTCTCCACAAATACTTCACGTCACTGTTGGAGTACGGTGCTTTCATGTCAATGGGGGGCGTTATACACATCAGATGTTGCTTCAGCGTCAGTAAGCTCGTTGCGGCCCAATCCGCAATGTTCAGGGGTCCATTGCAATGTGACCGAGTGACCATTCCCCTGCGTAAGGTCGCATGCTTGAATGATTTTTAAACCTAATGGAAAATATTGTCCTCTCCTTGAGCAAGAGTCAATGGCTTGCAATGCAGATTTTGCTTTAGATAGTATCGTCGATTTACGTGGTGTTTGGATGGCTTCCCGTATTGCAATAAGTTCTGCAGCTGTTAAAGACGACTTGAGGTGGAACCTGTACTTCATGAAGGCACCCAAATGAGGGATCACAAAGGCCACAGTCGAAGCGCACCGAGTCACAGGTTCATCGGTGTATATGGGCAGAGAGTCGTCCTACCGGTGATCCAAATGTGCCAAGGTGAGTTCTTTGAGGGACACGAGACTTCTTCGTAAGCCCATGTATTTGAAGGGACACCAATAGCCTGTTCAGCGCCCACGGTGGCACTTCGCGGATGATGGCAGCTTTAAAGTATGAAAGAACGACGTGCCTGTGAGAAGGCATCGTGAGTAGGTGCAGCCTGGTCGGTCGGTCTGTGTAGCGATGGCAAGGGATAGTTTGCGTTTTGGGTCAGCAGTCGAAGGTGAACTCGAAGAGGCTCGCAAGATAAATAAACCTCTGCAGTGTATGTACATGACTACTCTATGGTACCATAGGTTGATGTACACCTGGGTAGCCCTAGGTACAGTCCTGGTCAAAAGTTCGAAGGCCACGCTTTGATAGAAATACATGGGATAGTGGCCTGCGAACTTTTGACCCCCCGCCCCTCTGTACGTTCGTAGCGCTTGCGTTTGAAGGCTCTCCGAAGTACGAATGCCTGTTGCACGCACACTCGAAAGTACAGGTGAGCTGCATCGTAAATAGCCAACGAACAACGCCTGGTACAACTGAAGGAGGCTTTTCTCAGAGCGCCCACATACTAGTCCTGCTACAACTCGAAGAACGCCCACAAAAATAGTTTGGTCCATAGCGCAGCGACATGCTTCGTACACGATTACAACTGAAGGAGGCTTTTCTCAGAGCGCCCACATACTAGTCCTGCTACAACTCGAAGAACGCCCACAAAAATAGTTTGGTCCATAACGCAGCGACATGCTTCGTACACGATTGGCAGCGGTCAATCACGGCACCAAAGTATCGGTAGCACATGACAGCAGGAATTACTGCACAGTCAGCGAAGATCGCGTACCACGTGATTGATTCCTTTGTAACGCCAATGCAGCATATTTGTTGTTGAAAGTTGCAGGTCATAGCGGCGCAAGTACTGTGATGTTGCTAATGTCGCATGTTGTGGTCTTGCTCGCAGTGACAAACGCGTTGCTCCAGATGACCATATGCATATATCATTCGCGTAGGCGCTGATTTTCACAACGTTAAGGAGCTCATCTGCAAGACCAATGGGTGCGACGTTGAAAAGTATGGGGCCGATGACCGCGGCTTGAGGAACTCCACGGCTTACCTGGTGCCGGCCCGTGTCCCCGTCAGTCGTCGACATGAAAATGGCACGTCCGCTAATACAGTCCACGCGTAAAGGCGGCCTCCTATGCCAATGTTTTCAAGCGCATCAGGAATAGTCTCATGAAGGACGTTATCGTGGGGCCTTTTAAAGTTCAAGAAAATTGCGTCTATCGAGGTGTCGAAGTTCATGTCGCAGAGCTCCACGGCATTCAGACAAGTCTGATCTCATCCTCCTATTCTTTCTCTCTGCACGACGACGCATAACACCAATGTCTTGGTATTGTGCATCAATCTGTGATCTTTGCCTGGTACGCTGACAAGTCTCGCATTTGCATTTAAGGCTGAAGCAAAAACATCAGAAATAGACCGGACGTAGCCACACTGGGAGTGCACCGATGTTTGGAATTCTTGCCTGTCCACACTTCGCACAGAAAGGGGAGCCGAATGGCGGAATATTTTCAGTTGTATATATGTCGGGAAATGGTCACTTCCGTGTGTTTCTATGTCTACACTCCAAGAGGTGCTAGGTAAGAGTCCTATACGAAAACAGACGTCCCGACAGCTGCTGTACGATGCGCCGCAAAGAACGGTAGGTGATCCATCGCTGACGGACACCAGGCCCTGATTTAGTAAAAGATCAGCAATGTCCGTGCCGTGGGTGTTCATTGAAGCGGAGTCCCACATGGGATGCTGTGCGTTAATATACCCAGCTAATAGATGTGGACCTGCGCAATCTTGGGGCACAGATACGAGGTGAGAGAAATCCACGCTGTTTCTCGAGGGAATATATCCACCGATTACAGATAGTGAACGCCGCTTGTGCTTCACATTGAGGCACATACATTGGAAGCATGAGAAGCCACGTCATACCTCACGTACATTACGTCGCGGCGTATATATATCAACGCTTTACTCGCACTTCCGTCGTCGCAAGGCCACAGTGTTACTTATCTGGAAATCTGAAAAGGCAACCTTTTCGTATTTCTGGATATCGGCTTGCATGAACCAACCAGAAAAAATTGGTATTAGACATGCGTTGTCGAAAGTCGGACAACCAGCCTCGCGAAATTCATGCATTCCACTGCGTTATAGCGCATGCACGTACTAGAGCTTCGAATGAATTCGCCATAGTCTTCTCTGGAAGCGCTACCAAGAGTGGTTCCAGCACATTGAAGATCTGCACTGTTGCTTTCACGCCCGGCGTCTGTAGTTCGCAGAGAATTGCACGAATGGACTTCAGCAGGTTCTACAGTGTAGTCTGGGTCTTTTCAAATTCTTGTCTATCGCTATGAGCCAGGCCTGGAGTTTCAGCCCGTGATGTGGTCTTTCCTATTGCTCCAGATAGTAGCTAAGGCCATTCAGCATCTGAAGCATCGACTTGATTCGCAGGCTCGGCCTCCTTTTGTGCATCACTCGGACGGGGTGCACTCCAGATGGGGGGTAAAGGCATTATGCTGCGCAGTCATGTGTTTATCTTAGCTGTGGTTGATCTATCAGTCCGGTGGGCACTGTGGGTCCGTAGGCGTCGGCGTTCTGAAAAGAGCCTATGACGACGAATAGATGAGACAGCTCTGTGTGTCGAGTGGTCCCTCACCATATTCCTCAGTACGCACATTTCTTTTGTCTTTGGGCAAAGTTTGATGCCATGTCACGCGCACCAGAGCAGTTTACACACACGAATGGAGCCGCAGCGTCCCGTTTGTCATTCTTATGAGGTCCTACGCACCGCTGGTAAGTTATCTCACTTATGCGCCCTGCGCTTACGTGTTCGAGCTTGCAGCACTTGTGAATCTCTAAAGGTTGCGGCACAGAAGGGCGCACATGATGTGTGACGTATCCAAGCTTAACGTGGCTAGGCAGTCTCAGAATCGAATACTCGTTTAATGCAGCGAGGCTGCCCGAAGCGGCTGATATTCACGATTCACGACCCTGACGGTCGACGTTGCAAATCTCTCAAATCAGCGTCAGTGATGTCAATGTCGACGCCCTTTATAACACTAGTTGTTTCTTTCCCGTGACCAAGGAACGAGCGCGCTTAGATACTTCCCAGTAGCATGGCGGCGTTTATTTTCTCGAGCATAGTCTTGTCACGTCGACTCACAACACGTTCTTCCTACCATCTATATGAATTTCATTCACTTGCGCAGGCGCGACTCGCTTAAGACATTGAGTCAATGACTGCCTGTTCAGCGAGTTCAAGTTGGCTGTTTTAGAGATAGGCACATACGAGATTGGAAACACTGCTTGCCATGATCCCGCGCTTGTTGCGAGTCTCTCGAAAATGACGTCCTTCAAAACTTTCGCTTCAAGCGGCGGGGGTTGAACGTCACGAAATCGGCTTGCGATTTGGTCTTCCCTGCTGATGAGCTGTCGGTGGAGTCCCAAGGAACAGATGCGACGGCACGGCCACTTATCTTCGGACCATCAGTGCGCAGTAAGGGTGGTCACGCCGCACATCACCACCACCGGATTGAACTCCGACATAAGCTGCTTCGCATCTAATAATGTTTCGTCTTTTACAGCCTGACTACCGTCTGCACCGTCATCACCACGGGACATCAGTCGAAAGTGCACCGTTGGAACCATAAATGAACTTCATTTATGGTTCCAACGGCCACGAAAAGCCGTGAACCAAACCCAAGCCGTCAAGATGGAGTAGTCTAAGTCATTTCAGATGATACAGGTAGCCTTAGGTAGCAAGGGCTACCGCTAGAATACAGGCTCTTACCGATAAGCCAAAAATCCACGGCGACAAAGGCAACATATACGATGAGGCCCACTGTGTCACCCGCGTCAGTCGTGCTACAACAACCCAGGGAGCCGCCAACCTTCCGAGGATTATCATTCGAAGACCCAGAAAGCTGGCTCGAAGTGCACGAGCGCGTCGCCGTTTTCATTATGTGGAGCCGTGAGGACAAGCTACGGCATGTCTACTTCGCCTTGGAAGACACCGCTAGGACATGGTTCGAGAACGAAGAACCAACCCTGACAGCGTGGAACATTTTTCGCACCAGGCTCCTCGCCACATTCATGAGTGTCGTCCGCAAGAAGAGGGCCAAAGCTCTGCTCGAAGCCCGTGTGCAGCTCTCCTACTTGAACGTGGCGCTTTTCACCGAACAGATGAACTGACTACACCGCCAAGCAGAACCTTTATGTGAGGACTCAAACGGGAGCGCTTTGCGGGACTGATGCGGGATCCACTAAACAGTGTCCAAAAATTTGTCTGGAGCGACGATGATTGAAACGACGCTGGAAATCCGCACATGGCAGTACAATCTCTACTCGATTCAATACAGCGGAACTCTTCATGCCCGCGGCCCCGACGTTCTGCGCGATACCATCTGAGCCATCGTGCCAGAGGAACTGCAGAATCTCTCTTCTTTTCCTGAATTTTGAAGTGACGTCGACTCTGAAGTTGAGCGCAGGGAAATTCAGCGCAGCCTTAGGCGACTGAGTCAGCGCAGCCTTAGCCGACTGTCATACATACGCTACTGCCGTCCACCGTACAGCTCCCCATCAGAGCCAACCTAAAGACGCCACACAACCGCAGTTCCGTCGCCAGAAATCGCCGCTTGCTCCGACGCGATTCCGCCCGCCTCTGGGCCTACGCTACACCCCATGAATGACCGACGTTTGACGTGCCCTCGATCAACGCCCGCTCTGCTACCACTGCGGAAAAGCTGGCCACACCTACCTTCACTGCCAGTACCGCAAGATGGGCCTGCGTGGCTTCGCCATCAAAGAGCCACGCGCATAGCGAGGAGAACGGCCACGTAGAACTGCCGATTGTCTCGAGAGGAAACCTTGATCGTCGTCGTAATTGGTTGGAGAAAGCGGAAAAGGAGAGCCTAGAAGAGGAGGAAGAAGCCAGGAAGATTGTAAATAAAATGGCTGAAAGCAAACTGCTTTGGTCGGAGCTTTATATTCGGCGCAGCCTTTGATAGGATCTGGAAGATGTGGGTGACCTTCTACCTCACACAGCGGGACGGCGAGCAACTCATTGCAGGCTACGAGCTAGACGGCGAAAACTTCGTTGCGGCGCCAGAAGAGATGACGACACCTGGTCGAATCGAATCCATCACCGCCATTGCCGTAGAGCCCATCAGCGACTTCATCGCCAGAGGTACTGTGAAGGTTAATGTACCTTTTTCGGAGTTCGAAGCCTGGGGAAAGCAAAACACGATGACAGTGTAACCGCCGAGCCATTCTGATGCAATCACAGGCACGTCAAGCTGGTCGAATGTGCGTTCTCAGTTCATTTGGGTGCAAAAGCAGCAACTACACCACCAAGAAGCACCCTTGACGGTTCTGGCATCAGATAGGATTCGTCACATGACAGTAAACCGAACATCTTTGACGGCAGCTCCGGTGTAGATTATTGCTAAGCTTGTGTAAAGCATATTGGCAGGTACCTCTGAGGGAAGACACAAAGAAGTTTACGGCGTTCGTTACGCCATTTGATGTGTACGAATACAACCGGCTCCTGTTTGGGTGGAAGAATTCCGGTGCATTTTTTCATAAAATGATGAACTCTGTACTGAAAGATTTTGCTAGGAAGTTTTGTAATGTGTACGTTGACGACATCTCAGTTTATTCAAGGACTAGAGACGACCATGACATCCGCCTGTCGGCTGTGCTGCAAACGCTCAGCGATGCCAACTAAAAGTTAATGCAAAGAAGACTGAGTTCTTTTGCCGGGCCGTATCATTTCTCGGCAGGCGCTTTGACGGGAAGACAAAGAGTACCAGGGAACAAAGTGTGCAGGGAATCAGGTATCTTGCGAAGCCCCATGATGCCCATTCCCTTCGTGTGTTTTAGGCCTTGCAGGACACTTCAGAGCATTTATACAAGACTACGCTAAGAGGACGAAGTGTCTCACCACCTTAACCCAGTGTCATGAGTAAGGAGACGACGAAGACGACGAAGTAGGAGGAGGAGCTCGCGGAACAGGCACGAGCGCGTGCATGGAGTAGCACACGGCTCGAAGCGCGTGACCCGAGCCCTAATGCAAGACGAATGCGCGATGAGCTGGTATTGCTTGCGTGGCTACGGGAGAAGACGGTCGCATCGGTAGCAACGTTCTACTGACGGGCGCAGCGGACGTTCGACTCCAGAGGCTGGGATGCTGGCACTCCGTGGCGTGGTCGTTGACCTCGGCAACGCTCGGGCGAGGCTCCTCGGAGGTGCTGCAGCATCTTTCGGCTGGTCTGGACGCACCCGCCGCAGTCCCCCCTTCGAACGTCGGCCCGCAGCAATCCCCGGGACGCCACGTCGTCACTTCGAGTAGGGAGCCGGTGTCGTACTAGGCCTAACCGACGAGGACGCCTGCCACGTCACCAACGGCGACCGGGAAAAGGCTTACGGCAGCGTGACTGACCGTGATGATTTGGAGCGACGACTGACGAGGATCGTCGCTACATCGACCGTGGACCCAACACGACGCGAGTTGGACTTACGGCGATTGGTACTCAAGTAAGAACGTTCGATTGGGGAGACGACTCGACGGCAGCGGCCAATGTGGCCAGACTAGCTAGACACTGTAGATAGATGTAGTGAGGACTGAAGATTATGTTGTGACTTAATTTTTAGAGAGGAGTGTTTCATGTTAGATTTTCACTTTTAGTTGTTTCCTTTTTTATTGAGTGTTAAGTTTTCTCTATTAGTTTTTTCCTTGGTTGTAAATAAACCTTGTTTGCTGTGCCGACCAGCGTCATCTCACGATCCATCTCCACTAACACACGCCTCCGAGATCCGTGACAAAATAATTGGCGAGCCTGCCAGGATCAGGAACTGCCAGGATCTTTTCCTGCCCAGTCACCGATACTCGGAGAGTGCGGAGGTAGATTGGGAGCGTTTCTCGGTGATAGCAAAGGAGGTTGGAATGACGAAGGAGGAAACTTTGAGGTTTTTTGAGAATGCGCAAAAAGAACATGATAAGGAGGTTGCACTGAAGCAGAAAGAACAGGAGCGCGAGTTTGAACGCGAAAAGGAGCTTCTTGAACTAAGGTTGAGACTAGCGCAACTTAACGGAGTTCCGCACGATGGCCAGAGTGTCACATCGGCATCCTCAGGTTCGCAGTCACCTAGAACCATTGGCATATGCCCGAGAAAGTTAATGGCTCCATTCTACGAAACACGTGATGACTTGGATGCCTATTTGCATAGATTAGAACGGATTGCGAGGGGCCAAGGATGGGAAAGACGATAGTGGGCAACAGCACTGAGTTTGTGTCTGGTTGGGGAAGCTTTAAGTGTTTGCGGTAGAATGCCTGCCGACGACTCCGTGGATTATGATAAGATGAAAAAGGTACTGTTACAAAGATTCAGGTTGACAGCGCAAGGCTTCGTTGTCTTCGTCGTCTCCTTACTCATTACACCCAGAAAGGCGTCCCGTGCATGTGGTCTGACCAATGTGAACGAGTCTATTTAGAACTGTTTCCATCATTTCTTCTGACCCTGTGCAAACGCTTCCGGATTTCACCTAACCCTTCGAACTCTTCACCTATGCTTCAACTACGGAACTGGAGCTGTTCTTTACCAAAGAGATGACAAGGAGCCGGCGTCCCGACAACTGCAAGTAATCGGTTATTTTTCGTGCACGTTTACGAAAGCCCAAGTTAATACTGCACCACAGAAAAAGAAGCACTAGCAGTTGTCATGGCCTTGAGGTACTTCAGGGTATACGTGGAAGGCAGATGCTTTAAATTGTTCACCGACAACCAGGTCTTGAATTATCTGCTTCATCTCGCACAGCCAAAGCGGAGAATTGCTCGATGGACAAGTGAGATCCAACACTACACCTTCGAGGTAGCTCATCGGCCTGGCCAAAATCACCAGAATGCTGATGCCTTGTCCAGACTACATATACGAGAAGAAACGGAAGCTGAACACGTCGGCTTTATAAGGCTGTGAGAAGGTACGGGAAATATGACATTTAAGAACGGGGAGGTACATGTGCCGGCGACAGAAGTGCAAGCTATTCTGAGGCTTTACCATAACAGTCCAGAATCTGGAGGACATGATGGATTTTGGAGGACGTACAGAAATCTCACTGCAAGATTCACTTGGACGAACATGAAAGCGCATGTCGCTAATTACATTAAGACATGCCACGAATGCCAGGTTTCAAAGCCAAGTTTAGGCCATGAGGGTAATGCCGGTGTACTCGGAAATAACTTTCGAAGTACTTCACCTCGACTTTGCGGAAGTCAAGAAGAAAGGCGAGGGCGTGCGAAAAACGCAAGCGTTTTTGGTTGCCGTGGATGAGTGCACACGCTATGTTGCTGCTAAGGCCAGCCGTGAAGATGCGAATTCAGTGATCTCACTCCTGGAGCGGAATGTGTTCGAGGATGTCAAAGTTATAGTTGCCAACAGTGGACCAGCTTTCCGAAGTCTTAAGCTTAGGCGACGGGCAGAAGAGGCATTAAATTACGTTTCCCAGCACCATACCACCCTGAAGCTAATTCTCATGCAGAGAGGGTGATTAGGGACGTGAAGATGTTTCTGTCTTTATACCCAGACTTCAAAGGCGGGCGGAAATGCGCCCTGGAGGCGGCTGTATCCCATCACAATCGCTCCTATACTGCAGGACTTGGATGCAGCCCCAGCTTTGCGGCTTTCGGAAAATCAAGCTGGTTGCCTGATGATCAAGAGCTTGGTTTCGTTGACAAGATCATTCTCAAGCAAAAACCTATGGCGCAAGAATAGAAACAACGATATCGCCAAACAATGAAAAAGAACTTGGATAAGCGTCATCAATCAGAAATACCGGATGTGCAGCCTGGAAGCATGATTCTTCTGCTCAAAGGTCTCGACTCGAAGTCTCCGTTCACGGGTCCCTACTTTGTCACGATGATCGCGAAACAACAAGGCATACTGAAGACAGTATATTACCAGGGACCTCGCGGCAAGATCGAAGAGACGTCTCTCTCTCAAATATACTTCCATACCATCTCTTGAGAGATGGGAACAGGAGCCTGGGAGGATGCAGTGATCCAAGAGAATTGGTTGGAGAAAGCGGAAAAGAAGAGCCTAGAACAGGAGGAAGAAGAAGCCAGGAAGACCGACGTCGACTAAAAGTGGGAAACGCCGCAGGAGGAAGCATTCCGAGAACTGAAACGATGCTTGCAGTCGCCACCGATCCCGGCACACTTGGACGAAAACGCGGATACAGAAATACTCACCGACGTAAGCTGTGTAGTACTTGGTGCCGTACTTGTACAGCAAATGGAAGGTTGAGAAAGGGTCAACGGCTACGATAGCCGGTCGCGCTTAAAGACCGGATCTAATTGTTCGACGACAGAAAAATAGTACCTTGTCATCATTTCGGCTACATCGTACTTTCGCGTCTGCCTATCTGGCAGGTCTCTCAAGGTCGTGAGCGACCACCATAGTTGTCTTGGTCAACAAAGTTGGAGGATCCTTATGGTGCCATTTAGGGTGGAGTTTGAGACTTCGAGAATTTGACATTACTGTCATTTACAAGTAAGGCGAAAGCACTCTGACGCCGACTGCTTGTCCCGCGCACCAGTTGATCCGCCACCGTTCCAGCAAATCGGTGTGGCATTACTGGGGCCATTCACGACGTCCAATTTCGGAAGCAACTGGATCGTCGTAGCTACTGACCAGCTCACCCACTACGCCGAGAGAAGGGCCCTGCCGAAAGACAGTCCCGCCGAGGTGGCCGATTTCTCCGTTGAGAACGTCGTCCTGCGTCATGGCGCCCCAGAGTTCCCCATTACCGACAGAGGTACGGCTTTTACCGCGGACCTAACAGAGGCGATCTTGAGGTACAGCCGGACAAGTCACCACCGGAACACCGCTTGCCATCCACAGACCAATGGCCTACCCGAGCGTCTAAATAAGATGATCGCTGACGCGCTGGCAATGTACGTCGACGTCGAGCACAAGACGTGCGGTGCTGTCCTTCCGCATGGGACCTTCATATTTGTGGAAACAGGCAGACAGATGTCGATGCTGTGAGAGCAAAAAGGAAAACTATATATTTCGTCTGGAGCCATTTATGCAGATGCGAACAAGAACAGGCGCAACCATCTCGTGCTTGGTGCGTCGTCGACGTCATCTTCTCCTGGTTGGATTCCTCTGCACGTACTAGCGCGCTACAGGGCCCCCCTTCTAGCGAGGAAGTCGCGTGTATGTTACAGGTGGCCAGAAACAGACTGTCAAGCCGCGAAATGCACACGGCGAATATGACAGTCCGAAGTGATCGTAATACGACGCGTTGTTGAAGTGTCGGTGTCCGAGTATGCAGATTTGAAACGGTCGACAGAAACCGCATCTTCTCAGCCGTTGATGAGCAGAAGGAAGTGTTTAGGTGTGCAGTTGATGACCTTAAACGGGTCATGATACGGGGCCTGCAAGGGAGATCGCACGGCATCGTGTCGCACAAAAATCGCACACATCTCCCCTAAAGGGAACCCTGAGTAGTAATGCGAAGCAGCAAATTTCTTTTATTCATCATCGTATATGACTTTAAGCTCCGGAGACCGTTTTGCCTTGAGTATAACGGCTTTGTGGTCTGTAAAGTGTAAAGTTAAGGGATCGTGCAGCAAAAGTTGTAGTTTGAAGTTTCAGAAGGCGATGTCTATGCACGTTCTCCTGATGGTAGTATGACGTTTGTAATCGTACGAAATGCACCGGAGAGCGTAACGGGACACCATGTGCTGTACTAGCCAGTCCGCGCATGTAAATGAGTGACAACGAGTGTGTACAGTATATACAATGTGTTTTTGCCGTTGAGCCGCCGCTTCCCGCGTCCTCAACCCCGGGGTAGCAGCTTGTTGTCGGCCGTTTTGCCTTTCGCGGGCGAGACCGCGTTCACGATCGTTTTCACCCATGGCCGAAAGTGAATGTGTGGTCTGGAACGCGCTTATTCTTCATCATCATCAGCGCCATCATCATCGTTATGATGTATAGTGGTTACCTTGCATGTCCTGTGCCGTGACGGCAGCGTCATCGTCATCGTCATCTGGCTACGGCGCACAATGATGGGGGGGACAGGCCTCGTTTATAGGCTGCTTCGCATCTAAAACATGCGTGCAGTGTTGTAGGTCCGGACTGACGTACACAATACGGGGTGGTAGTCTTTGTCGGGGGAGGAACCACGGTACGCATAGCATAGCATTGCGTAGATGATATGCTTAGTCGGAAACATCTGCAGGCACCATGGGTGAGTCACTAAAGAATTCACCAGGAACTCGAAGAGTGATGCCAAATGTCAGCTCGGCGGCGCTTATGGAGGAGTCACTACGAAGAGACGTGCGGATGCCAAGCATAACGAGAGGAAGGCGTTCAGTCCATAATGAACGAAACGTGGAAGCCATGAGTGATGCATTAAGTTGGCGATGAAAACGTTCGATGATTTCATTGGCGATGGGCTGGTACAAGGCAGTCTTAATGTGGTTGACACCGAGGAGCCGAGATAGACGGGCGAACAATGTTGAGTCGAATTGACGACCACGGTCAGTCGTTATGGTGGAAGGGACGCCGTAGCGGCTAATCCACAGAGACGAGTGCTCAAGCTGTCGACTCCTAAGTTATGTTTTGAAGAGGCATCGCCTCAGCCCATCTTGTGAACCTGTCAGTGCAGGTTAACAGGTAGCGATGGTTCCCGCATGGAAGAAGGGGACCGACAATGTCAACGAGTAGTGAACTGAATCGAGCGTCCGGGGAAGGGGGGTGTCCCGAGAGGGGTGACAGTGTGGCGATGCACTTTAGACTGTTGGCGCCTGAGGCACGTACGTGACCAACCACGAACGTCTACGTTAATGCTTGGCCACACATAATGAGAAGTGATAAGTCGCTGTGTGGCCCAAATGCCAGGGTGAGCCAAAGAATGCAGGGCATCAGAGACTGCTGGACGGAACGCGACAGGTACGTAAGGGCGAGGACGTCCTTTCGGCGTATCACAAATGAGGGGCACGTCACAGTCAGGCTATGTGGTGTGGTGAGGCCCAAGGACTGGAGGAGGGACGAATGAAACCAAGGTTAAAGCTCAAACTCCTTTTTGGCAACAGCGAGACGATCTGGTGCGAGGCGACGAGACCGGACAAATACGGGAGGGCCCTTCGTGACGATGTGATGTGTCACGCTGTCGGCGGCCGAGGACTGAAAAGAGGGTGGTCGGAAGACGTCTGGAAACTCGGCAACGACGCTTGACCAAGGGTCGGGAATGGTTGTGTGCGCCTGGAGAAGCCGGAGTGGTGAAGCGCGACAGGAGACGCCTTGGATGGCTAAACTCGTCTCAGAGTCCAGGATGCGGCTGTGCCGCATACCGACGACGAGCTTGTGGCGCCATAGGAAGTCGGCTCCGATTAATGGTTAGCGCACGTCCGCGATGACAAAGAGCCAGCCAAAGATACGTCTGAGGCCAATGTCAAGAGTCACCGACTTTTGGCCGTAAGTCCGGACAGTCAATCCGTTGACCGCGGTGAGACGAGGGGAGTCGGGAGGATGGCGTCGTTCAGCCAACGTAGGAGAAAGGACGCAGATTTCAGCGCCAGTATCGACGAGGTAGCGGACCTTGGTGACACGATCAGTAACGTGGAAGATGCGATTGTGCCTGGGGCCGGGAACAGCGGTCACCATCGCTGTTCAGCCCAGTCACGTACGAACAAGGCTGGCGACAGTTGTTTGCACGCGACCCGTAGGGACAGTGGTACCATGAAATGTTATCGGGACTAGTAGAACGGCGGCCAGAGTGATTAGGGCTGAGGCAGCGACTTCGTGAAGAACGACGCGGCTGATTTGCTCGGAAGGCGGGAACTTAAGCTGTAACTTGGTCTACTTTTCGGGTGAGATCCTCATCAGCAGCGAGGAGACGCGCATAACTGTCGCCACAAGCTGCGTTGTTGGGTGAAGGACCTGTAGGGTGACGAAGTGTGGCCACGGAGGGAAAACCGACATCCATAATTTATTTGGCCAACTGAGCCAGAAATCCCAGTGTGGATAATGAAGATGTGGTCAGAATCATGTACATCTGCGTTGAAAGGTAACTTGATTCATGGCTGCGCTAAAAACACGGACAACAGAAGAGACATACACACGATGGGCGCAAACTACCAACTTTATTACGGAACGCCAAAGTGAACCTATATAAACTACCAACTTTATTACGGAACGCCAAAGTGAACCTATATAGGTTCACTTTGGCGTTCCGTAATAAAGTTGGTAGTTTGCGCCCATCGTGTGTATGTCTCTTCTGTTGTCCGTGTTTAACTTTATTGCGGAACGCCAAAGTGAACCTATATAGGTTCACTTTGGCGTTCAAGTGCGTTGTTTGGTGACGCAGCGAGATCGGGCGCCAAGGTTTGCATGCGAAGCTGTAAGTCAGTAGGTTTGCGATCACCGAACTCCTCTAATGTAAGGAGTTGCTGCAGTCGATGTTGTTTGGTGTCGGTAGTGCGCTTAATGAGCGTCTCCTTAAGAGGATCATAGGGGTGATCGGCTGTAGGAGAGAGGAGAACATCGCAAACGACCGCAGCAGTCTGAGGCGGAAGCGCTCCGATGACATGGTAACGCATGATCAACTGCGAAGTGAGCCGCTGACGACGGAACAATGACTCTGCGGTGATGAACAAAAGTTCGGATTCCGATGACCACAACTCAGGGAGGTTGAAAGCGGAAACCTCGCGCTCGCGGGGTTGTAACGATGATGACGGTCTTGACTGTCTGGCTATATATATATATATATATATATATATATATATATATATATATATATATTACGTTCATACCATCATAACCAGGAAAATGATTATTCTAAAATCCCTCAACGAGTCACACAACGCTAAGTGGTTCACCAGTCACTGGTGATGTGGTCAAATTACGCATACATTACAAGAGAACAATAACAAAGCAATAAAGAAGTGTCCTGAGGTTCCGTAAGGCACATCGAAAGGCTTAAGGCGCGCCGATTGCAGGACCTCGGGGTGTGCCTGGCGCCGTTGAGAGTTCGTCATGCCGTCGGGGACAACCTCGTAGTCAAGAGCGCCTAGACGTCGAATCACTTTGTATGTATATATCACTTTGTATATATATATGAGAACTAACAGACAAAGATGCCAAGGAAAGTATAGGGGAAGCTATTAGACGTAATTGTAATGTAAATGTGAAGAAATGAAAGTGGACGAAAAGATAACTTGCCACCGGCCGGATCCGAACCTGCGACCTTCGAATAACGCGTCCGATGCTCTACCACTGAGCTACGGTGGCGGTCATCTCCCCGTCCACTTTATGGGGTATATATGTGTACTTAAACGTGGGAGCGTCAGTCAGCGCCGCCTGTTGCCATTACGGCGAGTGTAATGCTTCCCCTATACTTTCCTTGGCATCTTTGTCTGTTAGTTCTCATTAATACTATGTTTAACAAAGCAAACGAGCCCTTAAGTTTACAATTCCTTCCTTCATTCATAACGAGGGTCTCGTTCTGGCAGACTCGATGCCTTCAGGTGGTATGCGAGGGATTACTAGTCAGCTGCCCCCCTCGTAATAAGATCACGTACTACGTGACGCCTACAGGCAAAAAAGAGTGTTCCACACTCGCCGTAATGGCAACAGGCGGCGCTGACTGACGCTCCCACGTTTAAAGGGGAACTCCGGTGCATTTTCGACCATACAGAGATAACGCCGTGTTCAAATAGTCCTGCAACAGCTAGGGCGGTTCATTTTGCCGAGTCACTCGTCAATAATTTTAAATAAGCAATGAAAAACAAGTCAAAACCGAAACCGAAACGGGTTGCTGTTCCGTGCTCCATGCTGGGTACGCGATGACGTCATGGCGTCACCAAATCCGCTACACGCCACCACGGCGTAAACGTAAACATTGCTCACGTGCCTCTTCTTTCGCGGGAAAAGCAAACTTCCGATGTCTTCCGACGTGGAAACAAGCTGTGCCAGCTCGTCTGAACTGACCAGCGAGGAGTCCAGCGATGAGGAGTGCAGCTACATGAGCGCGGAAGCGTCGCCTCGAAAAAAAATGCCCCCACCTCCCCGAAGGGGAATCGTGAGGAAATGCGAATGCATTTCACGCGCGCTTCACTCCATTTATATATGGTGGTTGTGGTTCGAAGAAGGAAAAGGCGCCTAATTTCTGCAGCCCGGTCGGGAGCACGGCGAAGCGCCGTTTGTTTTTTTTTTCTTTTTTTTTTGTGTGTTTTTTATTTTTTTTATTTTTTTTAATTTTTTTTTATTTTTGTTTTTTTTTTCATTTATAGCTCCGCCGAGCTCCCGCGATGCGAGCGCCCTCACGCGTCAGAGCGCGCTCCTCCTCTCCACTCACTCTCCGCTACTCCGCCCGCCCCACCTGCTCCGGTTGCTAGGGGCGAGGATAAGCGCGCGCGCCCGCAGCTGTTGTTATGGGAGAGGGAGTGAGAGCGGAGAGATAACACCTGCCGGCGCTCGGACACCTCCTCAACCTATCCTCCTCCCCGCGGACAACGCCGGACAACGCCAACGCTGGATGCCTGACATAGCCCGACTTAGAAATGCATTCGCATTTAAAAGCGCGCGCCGCGAGCAAGCGTCCGTCTGGGGGGACGAGAAAGAAGTACGCCGATACGTCACGTACACAGGGTGGCCCGCATTTGAAGGTATGATTCCGGAATCGGTTACCAATTTTAAAACTCGTTTTCCGAAAAACTAAATTACTTACGGCTGTATAATTTGGCACATATCATCAGGGCACCGAAGAGAACTTATGTTTAAAGTTTTATTTAAATCGGTGAGTATCGAAAAATCGCCGGAGTTCCCCTTTAAGTACACATATATACCCCATAAAGTGGACGGGGAGATGACCGCCACCGTAGCTCAGTGGTAGAGCATCGGACGCGTTATTCGAAGGTCGCAGGTTCGGATCCTGCCGGTGGCAAGTTATCTTTTCGTCCACTTTCATTTCTTCACATTAACATTACAATTACTTCTAATAGCTTCCCCCTATACTTTCCTTGGCATCTTTGTCTGTTAGTTCTCATTAATACTATGTTTAACAAAGCAAACGAGCCCTTAAGTTTACAATTCCTTCCTTCATTCATAACGAGGGTCTCGTTCTGGCAGACTTGATGCCTTCAGGTGGTATGCGAGGGATTACTAGTCAGCTGCCCTCTCGTAATAAGATCGCGTACTACGTGACGCCTACAGGCAAAAAAGAGTGTTCCACACTCGCCGTAATGGCAACAGGCGGCGCTGACTGACGCTCCCACGTTTAAGTACACATATATACCCCATAAAGTGGACGGGGAGATGACCGCCACCGTAGCTCAGTGGTAGAGCATCGGACGCGTTATTCGAAGGTCGCAGGTTCGGATCGTGCTGGTGGCAAGTTATCTTTTCGTCCACTTTCATTTCTTCACATTTACATTACAATTACTTCTAATAGCTTCCCCTATACTTTCCTTGGCATCTTTGTCTGTTAGTTCTCATTAATACTATGTTTAACAAAGCAAACGAGCCCTTAAGTTTACAATTCCTTCCTTCATTCATAACGAGGGTCTCGTTCTGGCAGACTTGATGCCTTCAGGTGGTATGCGAGGGATTACTAGTCAGCTGCCCTCTCGTAATAAGATCGCGTACTACGTGACGCCTACAGGCAAAAAAGAGTGTTCCACACTCGCCGTAATGGCAACAGGCGGCGCTGACTGACGCTCCCACGTTTAAGTACACATATATACCCCATAAAGTGGACGGGGAGATGACCGCCACCGTAGCTCAGTGGTAGAGCATCGGACGCGTTATTCGAAGGTCGCAGGTTCGGATCGTGCTGGTGGCAAGTTATCTTTTCGTCCACTTTCATTTCTTCACATTTACGTTACAATTACTTCTAATAGCTTCCCCTATACTTTCCTTGGCATCTTTGTCTGTTAGTTCTCATTAATACTATGTTTAACAAAGCAAACGAGCCCTTAAGTTTACAATTCCTTCCTTCATTCATAACGAGGGTCTCGTTCTGGCAGACTCGATGCCTTCAGGTGGGTGCCAACTGTCCCAGAGGTGGCGCTCGACCATCGCAGATTTTGCCGATAAAATTTACACCTCTTTCGTATACCCCATGTAGTACTGTGGCCAAACATTCTCGCTCGAAAAACTTTTTCAAGACCGTGGCGCCCCCTCGAAGTTCGCTTGCTTCTGCTAAACTGTGCATAATAGAAAAATGTATATAAAATCTATATTTGTATGTAGAGCTTCGAAATGACGCTTGAGCTATTACAGAGGTTTTGTTTAGTTGTGCTACTAAACCATTCCGAAATTTTTGTGTTTCCCTGCCAGCTAGGCCTTTTTCAAAAACAACGAAAATCTTCAAAGTTCGCCATTTTTTCTTATGCTATCTGGAAGTCTGCCTAAGCATTATTAATAATATTGTGGTTTTAAGGAAGGTGTAGTTTTGCACAAAAATGTTTAGGTGTGAACTAGACTTCAAATCTTCCCGAAAAAAAATTGTGAAGTCGGAAAAAATATGCGATTTGTCCCATATTTGACCGTATTTTTCGTACTGATGCGTTCCAAGTAAAAATCCTCTTGATGCGGCGTTTGAAAGATCACTTTGTGGCTAAGTAATGAAGAAAGTCTAATCGAATCATTTTTTGTTTTAAGAAAGAAAATAATTTTTGAAGTTGGTCCTCAGAACGCACCCTGCATTCCTTTTGTTGCCACTTCGCCGCAAAGCACGTGGTCACCCTTGCAGCTGACACTTGTCACAGGAAGCAGCAAGGTGCTAGATGTGTGTCAGCGGCTCTTGAGTTGTCGAAAGTCTTGTTGCTTTGATGTCAAGGTTCTGAGTATTGAGTTCGCTTTACTATGTGAGCTTGCTTGGCGTGCGCATTGGGAAGTATATGGACGCCGTTCAGCAGCTTGTGGTATCATTGGCACATTGTGCTACAGGGCCGTCTGCACAACTAGTATACACTGACCGAAACAAATATTGCATATTGGGTACACTTTTTATTACGTATACTCCTAGGCGTGAGCATGAGGGCGGCAGAGGGGGCGGCCGCCATCCCCCCCCCCCCCCCTAGTCACCTAAGAAAGGGGGGGGCGCAAACTCTACCCCATACATTGACTTAATAGGGAAGGGGGGTGCTGCGACAAGCCATCACCCCCCCCCCCCCCCTGCAGGGGAACCCTGCGCACGCCTATGCGTATACTAGTTGTGCAGACGGCCCTGTAGCACAATGTGCCAACGATACCGCAAGCTGCTGCACGACGTCCATACTTCCCAATGGGCACGCCAAGCAAGCTCACATAGTAAAGCGAACTCAATACTCGGAGCCTTGACATCAAAGCAACAAGACTTTCGACAACTCAAGAGCCACTGACACACATCTAGCACCTTGCTTCTTCCTGTGACAAGTGTCAGCTGCAAGGGCGACCACGTGCTTTGCGGCGAAGTGGCAACAAAAGGAATGCAGGGTGCGTTCTGAGGACCAACTTCAAAAATTATTTTCTTTCTTAAAACGAAAAAATGACTTGATTAGACTTTCTTCATTACTTAGCCACAAAGTGATCTATCAAACGCATCATCAAGGGGATTTTTGCTTGGACCGCATCAGTACGAAAAATACGGTCAAATAGGGGACAAATCGCATATTTTTTCCGATTTCACAATTTTTTTCAGGAATATTTGAAGTCTAGTTCACCCCTAAACATTTTTGTGCGAAACTACACCTTCCTTAAAACCACAATATTATTAAGAATGCTTAGGCACAGTTCCAGATAGCATAAGAAAAAATGGCGAACTTTGTAGATTTTCGTTGTTTTTGAAAAGGCCTAGCTGGCAGGGAAACACAAAAATTTCGGAATGGTTTAGTAGCACAACTAAACAAAACCTCTGTAATAGCTCAAGTGTCATTTCGAAGCTCTACATACAAATATAGATTTTATATGCATTTTTCTATTATGCACTGTTTAGCAGAAGCAAGCGAACTTTGAGGGGGCGCTACGGTCTTGAAAAATTTTTTCGAGCAAAAATATTTGGCCACAGTACTACATGGGGTATACGAAACAGGTGCAAATTTTATCGGCAAAATCTGCGATGGTCGGGCGCCACCTCTGGGACAGTTGACATGGAATGACCAATATATATATATATATATATATATATATATATATATATATATATATATATATATATATATATATATATATATATATATATATATATATATATAATGGGCTTACCATTGTATAATACTGTTATCTATGCATCTATAAATTCCGCTAGCTCACCTATCCTATCCTATCTCAATAACATTCGCTTGGATTCTGATAACTTATACGAAATTCCTGGGAGTTCACATAACCAGTAATCTGACTTGGTCACTACATATGCAGTTTATCGTCATCGATGCTCACCACGTGCTTGGTCATTTACATGCTGACGTTCCGACGGCTAGATTTCGCTTAAAACCGCAGTTTTAGGAGCGAATAATGCGCTCTAAACTGTGATATACTACAGCCATGTGGGACCCCAGCTTTAATAATTTAATAATTTGTATAATACTTGTTTAGGATAATTCTTTTCGTTTTAGTTTGTCTGGATATAACAGGAGTTCGAGCATCTCAACTACGAACACTTGCCTAGCATTTTCTTCTTAAGCATCTCGCATAAACGTTTCGCTTTTAACGCTGTTTCCCAAGTTTAATCACCATTTTCCCTACATGATCAACTACTCTTTCGTCTACAAGAGATATCCCGGAGTATAGAACGTCCGCACAAAGTGATTACTCCATTATGCAACACAAACACTTTCTCTGCTTCATTTTTGCCTCGTACGTCAAAGTAGTGGAACAGATTTCTCGTTGGCATGTCAGTATTAATGATATAACCTGGTGTTCCATGATGACATTGCCTAGTTAGGCTAACATTATCTAATTAGGCTTTGCCATCGATAAGGTGACATCGTATAACTGCTAGCTTTATTTGTACTAATTTCATGTACTGACAGGCTTTTCCTGAAATATTTTTGTGTAGATTGTATAATAACGAGATCTCATTGAAAGAATGAACCACACGGACTGCTTTTTGTTGAATTATTTTGGTGCAGGTTCTATAATTACGAGCTTTATTTGTATGAACTGTACTAACCACGTATGACTGAATTCATCTTGTGCAACAAGCCACTCCCTTCTGTAATGCCTACTGCTACTGATGATAAAATAAATGACTTAAATAATGTGGTATCGATACAGTGTACTTTTTCCGACTACACCAAGCTCACCCAATTGCTGATTTTCGCAAACCTGCGGCCCTAAATAAACTTCTAAGCTTCCTTCGCCTCTGTTTCTACATTCGCCCCTTCATTCGACGACTGCTCTCTCCGCTGACTGTACAGCGCGAATTGCTTCTATAGAGAGGTCAACACACTTGGCTAGAACGACGAAGCGTCGCGCGCGTTGTTGCTCGGGTGACATGTACACATCGCACGTAGATCTAGATAGCCACATCCGTGCATGCGCTGCCCCCAATGATGCGGCTCTCTGCCTTGCATTTCATCTCCTTGCTTATCGCCGCTACTACGACTGTATTGGCCGTCAGAAGCGCTGTCCGTGGTTTAGCGTGGAAGAAAAAAAAACAGAACAAGAACAAAACGTGGGGCATCACTTGGCTCGGCGCCCAATGCAAGCTGTAAAGGCCTGACCACACGTATGCGTTGCGGCGCGTCAGCGCCTGGCTTGCAGGCTCGGCGGCGCGCCCTCTCTCTCTATAGGAAGAGGGCTCGGCGCCGAGCCTGTAAGCCAGGCGCTGACTCGTTGCAACGCGTATGTGCGGTGAGGCCTTAATAACACCGCATACCGAGTGTAATCTTTAAGGACCACTTACACTGGACGCTGAATCGATTGATTCCCTTCATTTTCCTTATTTTGAGGCGCTACACTACCGACAGCGCTTCCGGCCGCCAAACCACTTGCTATAACCGCGGCAATAAACAAGGAGAGAAAATGCAAGGCAGGCGCGTTATCAGAGGCCGCTCATACTGAGATGTGGCCTACCTAAAACCACGTGGTATTTGTAGGTGTCACCAGTGCAGTCCCGAGCGCGACGCTCCGTCTTACCAGACAAGCGTTCAGAAAGGTTTAGCGCTTGTGAACGCGAACAGGAAGGCACATGGACACACAGACGGAAACGCTTCTAGCAACTGCTTTTAATTGAAAATCTCCCTACAAGTATACATCAATTTCAGGCCACGTGGCAACTTCAATGCACTGAAACATCGGCCCGTTTGGACGATATCAATATTTGCTTACGGAAGGTGAAGCAAAACGGTTATCGGTACAGATGTGCGCACCTGTCCACTTTCTTCCACTACTGGACCAGTGAATGCAAGCTACGGCACGTTCATTTCGCTTTGGAAGACGCCTCTCGGACGTGGTTCGAGAACCGAGAGGCCATGCTGACAACCTGGGACCTTTTTCGCGTCGCATTCCTTCCTGGACACCTTCACAAGCGTCGCTCACCAGGAAAGTGTCGAAATCTTATCAGAGACCCATGCACTGCTGGCGAACGAGAATATCGTCAAGTACACTGAAGAAAAGACGGCACACCGCCTTGCCGACCCTTTTGTGTGTGCGAAAAAGAAGCGCCACAGTATGATCGCCCAAAGAAGATGAAAGAGTGGCAGTACTACATCTGTTGCATGCCGCCTATCTAGAAGTTTGCTTTACGGAACATCTAGGCCGATCTCTGCTGTTGTATCCGTGGAATAATAACGAGATTGAGCACATCGTCGAAACACGTACAGGCTTCATTACACGTAAAGCCAGCAACAGTATCGCTCACACACAGAAATCCGAAGCATTTCTTTGCATACTGCAGACTTTCAGCGTATCTGTCTGTCTGTCTGTCTGTCTGTCTGTCTGTCTGTCTGTCTGTCTGTCTGTCTATCTATCTATCTATCTATCTATCTATCTATCTATCTATCTATCTATCTATCTATCTATCTATCTATCTATCTATCTATCTAGCCGCCTACGTCGGGGTGCTCTCGTGATCACCTCCTTAACTTGGGGTAGACCAAAATGAGTATGGGAGGGTAAGAGGGTTCGACGGCGATTACTGTCTGGTCATGACATGAATAATGTGAAAATCCCGTCGCGTACGACGTCAAACCCTTTCCTCCAGACACGTGTGGCACATACCTGTATACCACGGGCCGAGGTATGCGGGTATGCGCCACAGGTGTTGGACGGTTTGTATCGACCGAGGAACGGCGAGAACAGACATTGGTAATTTAAATGCGAGAGCTTTAAGACAAACCGCCATCGGTAGCGTTGACCCGACGAATGCAAAGAATAAATGTTATGGTCCCAACAGGAATTCAATCCCAAGCATTCTGCGTGGCAATCAAGTATCCTACCACAGAGCCATGCCAGGTCTCGTAACTAATTTGCAAAAAGACTAATTTGGAAAACGTTGGTCCACGTAGCACTATCCAGGGCTACCATCCTCGCAAGTATAGGCGCTGCATTTCAGCTTACCGCATCTGGTGTTGGTAATACCCATGTTGCTCCTGGCATCGCTACGCAACTGTAAACAACTGCTTATATAAAAAAAAATAAGCGACGGTTCAACGTACATATATGTGCGTATATAATTTGTACCTATCTTTAGCGTCATTTTGTAACGTTTCACTCAACAAAAAAATTACACCCCAGTCAACTTCCCTCCACATGCTTCGCATGACATCGATTCCCATGGTGAGTGGGATCTGCCGAATTTTTCGTTAGACAGTACAATCTTTTTATCAAATTACTATCACAGTGACGCTCCTGTCGTTGTTGCAGACGTACTCTATGTCGAGGCAGAAGCACTTTCATGACTGGCAGCGCAACACACATGAGACAGAAATAGACACCATTGCGCCCGTGGTGTCCATTTCTATCTTGTCCGTGTTTGTGTTTCGCAGCCAATCGTGATTCAGTACCAACTCACCCAATTGTCAGTACTGCTGGAAATACGTTGCCGCAAATAAAATGACATCGACGCGACCAATTAACAAAAAGTCGTTAACGTTTTCGTTGTTGACATGAGCGCAGTTTATATTAGAAAGTGTTAATGCATAATAATTTCTGGCATATTCATTTTTTAGAAATCACAAAATTGGAGCAGTTCGACCTATTAGTCACCGAAATTCAAGGGCGAAATCGAAAGTGGTCGCGTCCGACGCAAAAGAAGGGCGACAACTCTGCTACGTCAGACCGGAACTGTCCGTGGCAGGGAACTGAGGGAAGTGACGAAATTGGAATGAAGGCGCGCCGCGGCCGTATCTTTTCGTGAAAAGCGGCGAGTCATGTCACTTGTGCTAGCGCATCGGCTTATTTTCGCGTGTAGTGTTTGGCGCTTATCTGCTTCTTTCGAGCTATGCCCAAGAAAGGAAAGTCAACCTTTTTTTTTTGCCTGGGAAGCATAAAACCAAAGCCACTGCGATGCTTCTTTTTGCGAAGAGGGAAATGATTTTTTTCCGCAGGCTAGCACTACACAACGCACACAAACAATAAGCTGCCTACTTGCGTATTACAGAGTTCTTGCTAATTTTTCTGACTAGATTCTGCTTTAGCGCACCTTGATTCAAACTTCCTCACTTCCCTGTCACGGGCAGTTCCCGTCTGACGTAGCAGGGCTGTCACGCTTCGTGCGCGCTTTTCGCGATCAGTTTTGATTTCACCTCTAAAATTCGATGATGAATACCTCGAACTACGCGCAAATTCTGCGACTTGTAAAAATGGCTATGACATAAATTATCATGTACTGGAGCTTTCTAATATACACAACTGCACTCAGATCAATAACTAAAGATTAATTAACGAGTTTTTGTTAATAGTCACGTCAACGACATTTTAGCGGCGGAAAAGTACTTCTGCCTCGACATAGAGTTCATGTGCGAAAACGATAGGAGTCGGACTATCATAGTATTATGAGGTCTTGGTTTGGAGGACCTTTATTTGGCCCGAGAAGCCGGCAATGAACAGCTATGCTGAACCCAACATGATGATGATGATACACGACGACGATGATGCATGACCGCAGACATTATGATGATGATAATGACAGATGAAGATGGTGGGTATAATAAATGCCCACAGTATATTTATAGAAAATCTGCATTTTCTAAAAAAAAACACCCTGTATATGTTAGAAGCCTTCAACTGTGGTGTCCATAACTGTTTGAATTACTACGGCTTATGGGTTAACGCCAGGGGCTCACAGTACCGGCACGTGATTGTCATCCTGATGGTAGTCCATTCATTGTCACTCGGCAATGGTAGGTCGTCGCCGTGTCCTCAGATGACGTGTCCGAGCACAGTCTCTTGGATGCTGCCCAGATCCAGCAGCGTTCTACACTTGCGCTCTTGGTCCGCACCGTCCCATCTATGGTTCTTGTATGAGGTAGGTACTGGTGATAGGCAGTCTTCAGATGTTCCGTTTGAGCTGCGTAAACGCTGAAGTATCCAAGGGGTTAGGCTAGGGCCAGTGTTGGTCCCATAATCAGGAGTCAGCGGCTCGTAGAGACTGCGCCTCAGGCGTGAACTTCTCAGAAGGTGCCCATAGTGGGAAAAGACACAGCGAGGTCTTCAACAGCTGTCTTCCTCTTGAATCCGCGCCCAGGTCACCTCTTATTTCGTTTCCCGCGCTTCTTCCTTAATATGGCGTCACGGCGCGCTTCCTTCTCTTTTTCTTTTCTTCTTTTTCGCGTCTTGACATATCTCGTATCTGTTAAAAATTAACAACGCCTTTGCTTGTTGGACGAGTGGGAACATGTAATTCCTAATGGTATTCAGCGCAAATACAAGACAACAGACGAGCGGGATGGCGCTGCGTCTACGTCCTCTCGCTCATCTGTTGTCTCGTATTTGTGCTGAATACCATTATGAATGACTGTTAGAAATTACGTTGTCCCATTGTTGTTTCTTTAATCTTGTAATTCCTGTCACCCCTGTAGCATGGCAAGAAACCCGCGAGCTAAGGTCTGGGCTAAACTTAGACGTTACGAGGCCAATCGATGGGCACATGCTACTGGTTGTTGTGTATTCACATAGAAAGTGAACCAGAGTGGTCCCCTACGCTTAACACGTAACTCTGTGTCCGTAAGTTGGCTGCGTTTAGAATGTATTCCTGATACAGCTATTTTCCGTAAGTTGCAACGATACGTATGTGAAAACATCGATTACCACACCCAATCTTCGATTGAGACGCCCTACTACACCTTCTGACAAAACTCGTGCAATGTGCACGAGTTAATACTCGGCACGATACAATATAGCAAACAAAAGTGAGATGAAACAGAGAAGGATGCGGAGGACAGAAAGGAAAGGCAATAAGCTCAAAAAGACGCATGTCGAGATTGCTATCCTACAATGGGGGGAATGGGTGAAGTGATTAAAAAAAAGAAAAGAGAAGACGGATGAGAGAGAGGATCAGAGAGGAAGGGAAAGATCAGATTATATCTGCAGCTGTTCATTACATGCCAACCAGCGATCGCTTAACCCAGTTGATTTTAAAAGCAGTATCAATGCCGGCGTCGCTTCGATGGCCTGCGATGCGTAGGGTCACGATCCGACATCTATTACGAAAGCTGTTTTTTGTGTAGTTTTTTTATGCCTACTAAGAACGGCGTGCGTGGTCCCAGCGCAGTGACAAACACAGTATATGCTTCATTGCTTCGTCACTGCAGCACGAGTCACATACGGAGGTGTCTGCCATTTCTAAGCGAAGAATGTCATTTCGTGACAACCGCACGCAATTCCAGGTGACACAGTAAATTTGCGTCATTGGCCAGAAAGGCCCGATGGAATTCGCAGTGACCGCGATGCGTACATGTTACGTAGGCAACAGTTTCATACACTGGGGTGGCTCAACAAAGTTTGCGACATTATGCCAGGAAAGGAGTAACTCTCCTTGCAATGTCCGACATCGACAAGGTTATTGGGGCTGTCTGGACGTTCTCGTGGGTTCACCTAGCGGCATGATTAGCAAGGTCGTTATCGGGAGAGCCAAAATGCCCTGGCGACCATAGGATTACAACGCCATATGCCTTTCACAAATATTGGTGAAGGAATTCTTTTCTTCCGTAAACTAACTCTCTGTGCACCCTAAATCGCAACACTGATTGCAGACACTGAAAGGGTGCCTTAGAGTCGCCAAAGGAACCAACTTTTCAGACTGGGCCTCCGCGATGTGAACAATAGCAGCACGTAAGGAGGCAAGCTCCGCTGCTGTTGATGTCTTGCGGGACACTGAATTTGACTCTCACTTGGCGGGCAGGGATAACAGCAGCACATCTGGAGCTCTCAGCTGAGATGGATGCAGAGGTGCAAATGTGCATCCTTTGACCATATTCTTGTGCCTGTTTTAGGACCACTGTTAAATTAAGGCTCTGTTTCGTTGTTCCCCGGAATTTTGTAAGACGCACTTGTGCTTGTTGTAGGCACCACGGAGGCAACAGTCGTATTACTGGTGTAAAGCCCGACAGAAGGCAGCCTCTATGAGGCGTAACAATATTTGAAAACATTGGCTTGCGGTCTATGAAGTGGCAACGCAGTAATATGATCACCAGCAAATTGGCAGATATGTGTAATGCATGCTCCTAAATCACCAATGTTGTCGTATCTTGGAATCGGTTGCTCTCTAGCGACCATAATTTATATAAGCATCACACTTAGAAGAAAACCAGCAAGGCTTCCGCAAAACACTTTTCTGCGATACACAGCTTATTGAATTCACGAATGAGATCTTTAAGAACATGGATGAAAATTTTTCCACAGATATTCATCGACTTTTCAAAGGCATTTGATCGCGTAGCGCATTGCCGATTACTAGCTTAAGTGTTACCCTTCAACTTAGATTCGCATACTGTCTCTTGGATTAGAAACTTCCTGTGCTTTCGCAAACAGTGCACTGTAATTACCAACGAGTCTTTCCCTCTCTCGGAGTTGACATCAGTTGTCCCACCGGGGAAGTGTAATTGGCTCTTTGTTATTTTTATTTTCATAATGTATGTTCCCTCAGAAAAGATTGTGGGACCCTTAAGCTTCGCCTTTAAGAGTTGAACGCGATAGCGATATCCTGTCCCTAGTCCGCACTTCAGTCCCTTAGTGCACACTATGTAATGCGTAGCATGCTTTAAACCACGAGCAATATGCGCGGTAAATGCGGGAAATGTTTTCGAAGTTGCTATACACCTACTACGTGGTATTAAGGGAATACGCGCAGTAACGTGTGTGCCATTTGTAAAGGGTACACGGCTTTGAACCACAATGTCGTTATGATATTCACATCTTCCTGACGCCCGATGGCTGTGCACGCTTGTACCACGCAATATTACTGCGATATTACATGTTGTATTGTGACGCCTGTATACAGGACGCGCGTGTTTTGCAAAGCATGAAAGTTATTTTCACTGCAATTCCAAGCAGAGGAATTTATTTTATATGTAATGACAAGATTCTAACACACATTTTAATAAATACCATGACAAAAAAGGAAGCGTGGCTGCGTAGTAGAACACCTGCTTGCCACGCAGACGACCCGGGTTCGGATCCTCATTCGGACCCGGAAATTTTTATTATTTATTTTATTTGCATCTTTCTCGATTTTTCGGTCACGGACAAGATGATGACTTTTCGCTCACAACCAACGACGCCGCCGCCGACGCCGACACCGCCGCCGACGCCGGAATTTCAGCGAAACGAGCTCTTTAACGCTATCGCGTTAATAAAGTCATCCATTCACCATTTTGCTGATGACTACATAAGCTACCGCGAAATCACTTCACCATTACACAATATAGCTTTTCAGCAAGACCTTGATCGTGTAGACAGTTGTCTACCACTATCCCTCAAGAGGAAGGTATATAACAGCTGCATCTTACCGGTACTCTCCTACAGAGCAGAAACCTGGAGGCCTACAAAGAGGGTTCAACTTAAATTGAGGACTACGCAGCGAGTGGTGGAAAGGAAAATAATAGGTGTAACCTTAAGAGACAGGAAAAGAGCGGAGTGGATTAGAGAACAAATGGGGGTTAAGGATATCATAGGTTGAAATCAAGAAGAAGAAACGGACATCGGCCGGGCACGTAGCGCATAGGCAGGATAACCGCTGGTCATTGAGGCTAACTCTCTGGATTCCAAGAGAAGGCAAACGCGTGAGGGGTAGACATAAAATTAGGTCTGCAGATGAGATTAAGAAGTTTGCAGGTATAACGTGGCAGCAGAACGCACAGGACCGAGTTGATTGGCGGAACATGGGAGAGGCCTTTGCCCTGCAGTAGGCGTTGTCAGGCTGATGATGATGATGATGATGATCGTGTAACTGCATGGTGCTCAGGTTGGCTGACGACATTAAAAGTATGTAAGTGCAACCAACTGACCTTCAATCGGAAGTGATCACTCCTTACATTTCAATATTTCCTTGATGGTAACCATCTGACATCCGACCTTTCCTGGTCTACTCATATTAAGAAGATTACAGCTGACGCGTCTCGTACGCTTGGTTACCTAAAGCGCGATCTTCGCGATGCCCTTTCTTCCACGCACAAGCTCGCTTACCCAATATTTGTGGGTCTTAAACTTGAACATGCATCTTCATGAGGCCACCTGAACTTATCTAATCTGATGTCTGGAATTGGTTCAAAACCGCGCTGCTCGTTTCATGGTCAGTGACTAGAACAGGCATTAAAGCGTAACAAGAATCAAGCAATCTGTCTCCCTTTCCTCCCTGGCCTCCCGCAGAAATATTTCACTTCTCTGCTTGCTGCACAGAATCATCAACAGCAAGCATCGTTCTTCTTTGCCACTTCTCAAACCTCATCGATGTTCCCGTTGTTTCCAGCATAACATCAGATTTAACGTCTACACCGTCACACTAACGCCTTTTATTTATCTGCATTACCACGTCCCGTTGTACTTTGGATCGACCTACCAGAGAACATAGCCAACCTCCAAGATACCGAAATCTTCAACAGTCTGCTTGCAACACCTGCCTCTTGAGCACTAGAATTTTGTATCTTATATATGTACTGTGGCTCGTTTCCGATTCTTAATCCGCATAGGTCATCCTAAAAGTTGTCGAATGCTTTATCCCCATTTACCTTGTGGCTTTCATTCAATAATTCTCATTAGTTGAGGGGCAGCGTGATAATTTTAGGCTCGTGCGTTGTGCCTGACGTTGCCAACTTTCAAGGGTGCGGATATTCTTATTGCATGTATTCGTCTTACAGTAGCCAGAATCTGGCTACTGTAACGCGAAAGCACAAGAAAGGATGTACAGCTGTACAGTTGCATCATGTAACGTATCGAAGTGCCATAACTGTTTCCGCAGTGGAACCTCAGTATGTGAACGATGAAAATGGCTCTCCTCTTCTGGTGGTGCAGTTTGGCCTCTGAAAGGGGTCCGTAAATATTGACACCTCTGAAGCAATAACTTTTCTGCTACGATACATTCTAGCCGTTCATAGATTCATGGCGCAGTGTCGTGGCTTTGCGAGTAATCGGGACTAAGACTGATTCCTCGGTATACGCCGAGTGCACCGCCTATAGAGGTGCCACTGAAAGCCACCTAGCGGGCGCCGGTGACAGTGGGCTCGGGGAGCCGAGGAGACGACAACGCTTTGAACAGCTTTGCTGTGAGTGGATGGATGAAGTTCGCGGCTGCGATTTCTCCTTCTTTCTCGTGCCACACAACTAATTCTGCGCTGGCAGCTGCAGGAAAGGCGTGGGGCTCTACGAAAGTGGACTTGCGCACGGCGTTTGTCTTAAACGAGCGCTTAACTAAGCAAGCATCGCCGATTTCAAACGACGGCACGAAAACCCGCGCCGATGGTTCGCGCGCACTGAAAAAAGAAGTATCAAAAGGCGCTGAAAGGGTGACCCTCACCCCTCCGCAGAACGTGCCAACGCGCTTGCGCAAGTTTGGGAGAATTCGAGAAATCATAGCGGCGGCGTCTGATTCCGCAGACGAATCTGCGAGAAGGATGCAGCCGTTTCTCTGTAGCTTACGCTGTGCTATGCACATACATTAATCATGTAGAACCTTCTCGGACCCAATCGTTCGGCCAGCGCGGCGACGGATGGTCAATTAGTGAAGAAGTTTGTTGTTCAAGTGTAGCGTGGTTCGCCCGACCAGAGAAAACGTGTTGCTTGACGATGTAGTGCGGGCAGTCGGACTTTGAAGTGTCAAGGGATGACGCCGTGGGAGCACTGACAAGTATTGAAGAGGGTCGCCGAGGAGACATATGATGACCTACTGCGAATGAGAGCGAACTGTCCGTGCTACTGCCTACGTGGAGTGAATTATGAAGCCGGTGAATATGAAAGGTGCTTAGCGGAGACCAGCGCAACTGTGCCCAGCTATGAGGTGCAGTTCGTGGTGAACATCCGTTTTGTTGCGTTTACAAATACAACGTCTCAGTTCATGTTCTTCCTGAAGTTAACCATTGCTGCATTGCTGTTTCTGTAAATGATAAATACAAAACGTTTGAGCGAAGTGCCGTTGCATGGCAGTTGAACCGAACCAACATAAGCTGAGGTTGCGATAACTTCCGTCGCCTACCCGTGTGAACACGCTCGAGTGCATCCAACGAGCACCGATCGATATGGCTGAACGACAGCATGGACACAATTAAGAAGCGACGCATTAGCTCGCACAATCACAGAGCGGCTCGTCTTTCCCAATGAACGGTGGCGATCCATTGCTTCCGTCACTTTCGCTCGTGAGGCCTTGCGGTAAATGAGTAAAACCGTGTTGCGGGTGAGTTTTTTAGGTGTATGAGCACCCCACTCCACAGCCATTATTATTGGACCTCCCTTGAAGTTTCGGCCACCACAAATACGGACGAACGTTGCCTATTTCAATACGGAAACGCCAACAACACGGAAACACACGCACAACGACGTAGGTAACAACGGCGGCCGTCTACTTCCTGCCCCGGGAGTGGTGAGCAAGTTCGCCACCTATGGCGTTTCCATCGGCGTGCACTAGGCGTATAGAGATAAAGTACTAGTTTGGGGATATATAAACAGGTACCCACAAAGGTACAGCTGGCAGTGGGTGACTGCCAGCCGGATCTTTGTTCGTACTTGTAGACGGGCCGTATACAAAGACCAAAGTGAGGTGCCGCAGATCAATCAATCAATCAATCAATCAATCAATCAATCAATCAATCAATCAATCAATCAATCAATCAATCAATCAATCAATCAATCAATCTACTTTATTTGTGTCCATTTTACAAACAGACAGAGGAGCGGCGAATAAAAGTTGTCTTCCGACAGCTTCATGAGCCCGCCGCCCCCACTACAGGGGCTCACGGCAGCACGGCGACAGTTACATTTACATGCAAATTAAAAAGGAGAAAAAGTGACATCATTGTAAAAACGGTACATCACTTGGAATCATAGGTTCGAACAAGAGAAGAGCGACAAGCGCAAAAAAAAAAAAAAAGAAAAGTAAAGGATATATACATATTAGTAAGCTCTAGCGTTTGCAAATTTCAAGCGTAACTTGCCTAGATGTCTCTTTTCAATGTCTCTAAGACAAATATCATCAGCGTATATTCAGACGTCAGCAGCGCTTGGCAAAAGCTCACCAAGGCTGACCGTCACAAGGTATGGCTCATCAAATTGGGGCTCAATACACCACCCTGTGGGAAAACACGGGAGGTACAGTAAGCGGAAGTGGGACCATCTTTTGTCTGTACAAAGAAGGACCTTCTCGGTAAATAATCGCTGATCCATTGGAACATTCGACCGCCAATTCTGACAGCCTCCGATGACTCGAGAGATTACATCGTGTATGACATCACATCAAGAAATAGCGCCAGCCATATCTGCTTAAGGCACTTTTGTTGCTGAACAATAGTTGTGACGTCAATTACATTGCCTACTGATAGCCTGCCTCGCCAAGAGCCCGTCATGTAGTCGGTATACACATAGGCGTGCGCAGGGTTCCCCTTCAGGGGGGGGGGGGGGGCAGGGAGGGGCGAAGGTTCATCGCAGCGCCCCCCCCTTCCTATTAAGTCAATGTATGGGGCAGAATTTGCGCCCCCCCTCTCAGATGACTAGAGGGGGGGCGGCCGCCCCCCTCTGCCCCCCCTCGTGCGCACACCTATGGGTATACACATTGTAGTGCTTGAGATAGAACTCTTGGAGTGTAATCATCATACTTTCCATGACTTTCAGTTCAGTTCAGTTCAGTTTATTTTCCTTAAAGGCCCCGTTTATAAGGGTGTTACATAAGGGGTGGGGTACATCATGCAATGGGAAATTCAAAATAAAAACGAATGGAACTTTGAAAAAAGATTTTAAAAATGTTGATACACTGTGCAAACGAAAAGACACTTAAGTAAGGAGTTCAAGAAAAGTTCATTGTACAAGAAAGGTTCATTAATTTGTTAGCAATAGAAGAAACAACTGCATGTGGCAATTGAACGTAGTAACTACTGAAAATCTTGCGCAAAAATAACCCTGTACAAATAAATACAACGCTAGCATAAAATTAACACCGTAGAAATAAATACACGCGTTTATTGACGACTTCGTACAATCAATGGCAATTAATTTGGCAAAACAGAAGACAGGGCAGCATTGAACATATGGTGGTAACTTGTTCATACAACATGATGGGGAAGGGAATGCCAGTCTGACGCTGTTCGAGAGAAAAATGAAGCAGAGAAGGTAGTTGTGTGCGAACCTGGTTTTAAAACCTGTAGCGGAGAACCAATGCCGTTGCGATATTCTTGTCGGTAGGGTGATGTACGGCATGTGATTAAGTGAACTCTAGAAAAACCTATGGAAAAGACCAAGGCTGGCTATCGTACGACGGTGCAAGAGTGACTATAACTCAGATTTTTCTTTTAGGGCGGTTATGCTTACGTCATATGAGTAGGATGAATGAATGTATCGTGCTGCGCGATTTTGAAAAGACTCAGGAGCGTTGATGGGGTATCTTTGATATGGATCCCAGATAGGCGAAGCACATTCAACTTTAGGCCTGCTTAGTGATATGTACGCTAGTAGCCTCACGTCCTGTGTGGCATGACGTAAGTGGCGCCTCAAAAAGCCGAGTGATTGGTTCGCCGATGATAGTATGCTGTTGATATGTGTGCCCCAGTTGAGATCAATGGAAATTAGGACACATAAGTATTTGAATGATGTGACTCTTTCAATTTGGCTGTTGGCTATTGTGTATGAAGAAGGAATGGGGTTACGACTACGGGTAAATGACATATGTTTGCATTTTCTCGGATTAAGGGTCATGAGCCACCGGGAACACCCGGACTGCACATGGTTAAGATTTTGCTGCAATGTATCTGCGTCAGTAATAATGTTAATAGTGCGATAAATCACGCAGTCATATGCGAACATCCGAATTTTACAAGTTACATGAAGGGGTAAGTCATTGATATATATTTAAAAAAGAAGTGGGCCAAGAACAGACTCCTGGGGGAAACCTGAAGAGACCGGAAGTAGGACGGAGGACTGATCATCGACGCTGACGAACTGCGAGCAGTTCATTAGGAATGCTTCAAGCCATTTTAGTAGGTCGGGGTCTAAGTTTAAGAAGGAAAGTTTGTGTAACAAGTGTCGGTGAGAAACCTTGTCGAAAGCTTTTTTGTAGTCGAGAAATATAGCACCAGTTTGTTTGTTACCATCAAGATTCGTATGAAGGTCGTGAATAAGAAGAGCTAGCTGTGTTTCGCAAGAAAGGTCCTTACGAAACCCATGCTGTGCAGGATGAAAGAAATGATTGGCATCTAAATTGTCCATAAGGAGTGAGTAAATGACGTGTTCTATGATTTTACTTGGTAGACTCGTAAGAGAAATGGGGCGATAATTCAGCGGGTGAAGTCTGTTGCCTGCTTTGTAGATGGGAATGACCTTCCCCACTTTCAAGTCATGAGGGATGCCGCCTACTGAAAGTGACTGAGCAAACAACAGACATAAAACTGCAGAAGATATGTCCTTAGTATTTTTCAGCAGTTTTGAGTTAATACCATCGATGCCGGCACAGGACGAAAGTTTTAGGTTATTAATCACATTTGAAATATCATCTATGCTAAATGTAATGGCCGGCATTCTATGTTGCTAGACAGTAACGGCAGAGAGGCACTGGTATCCTAAGAAAGAAAATGAAACGGAGGCATTGTTGAAAGTTGTGGCACATGCAGTATCAGACATAATGTTCCCCGAATCGTCAGCAAGTGTGATGGCGCAAGCATTACTTGGGTTTATTACTTGCCAAAATTTCTTCGTGTTATCTCTAAGCGTTTGGGGTAAATCGTCGTTAAAAAAAAGCATGCTTGGCACCACGAACAGCAGATAAGTACATTTTTAGGCAGAATAATACCACGGCCGCTGGATGAAACAAAATGCCCCCTCCGACCTCCCCGAAGGGAATCGTGAGGAAATGCATTTTGTGCCGAGAGTACACGGCGTAGTAATTTTAATGGCGTAAATTCGCCTTTACCGACTTCTGCCATCGCCTTGAGAAGGCGCCCAGCCAGCGAACGGTCGAGAGTGAGGCGCGAGCGGACGGGAGAGTGGGGCGCAGGGAGGAGAGAGAGCGAACGGCGAGAGAAGGAGCGGCGAAGCGCTGCACCTACCCTCTCCTACACTCTCTCGCACCACATGCTCCGGTTGCTAGGGGCGAGGATAAGCGCGCGCGCCCGCAGCTGTTGCTATGGGAGAGGGAGTGAGAGCGGAGAGATAACACCTGCCGGCGCGCGGACACCGCCGCGGACAACGTCGCCTGACATAGCCCGACTAAGAAATGCATTCGCATTTAAAAGAAGGTGCGGCCTGTTGCGTGCCGCCGAAGCAGCGTCCGGGCCTAGTTCACCTCGCGCCCGCTCTGGTGCCTCTGCTCGTCCCACGGAGAAGCGCTTCCACATGCAATGGTACGCGCGACAGTGACTCTAATCAGGCCGTAATAACGCGTTTTGTAGTTTCACATCACAGCTTGAATATTGAAGTCGTTATTAGAAGGGCCTATTAGACCACATATGTGAAAAGTTTGCCCTAGGAGTGCCAATCTTTCGTAGAGTGGGCCTCAATACTCTCCATGAATGCTGCCCGTTTGACACACCTGAAATGAAAAGTATCACTGATCGCGTAAATGGGGAGACAATCGCCGGGCAGATTCGAAGGGCTGCCGTATCGGCCCACCGAAGCGCATCACGAAATCACAGAAAATTTAAATGTAGGTCCGTTTAGTGCACCGAGCGAAGGCCGGCTGCGGTCCAGATACCGAGTTGGAGCCCAGAGCTGACAACACAAACAAAATGTATTCTCAGGTAAGGCAGTACAAGCATCTCACAAAGTTGCACGCTCGGCTGGTATAAATTACAACTCACATCATTTAGATGGTAGAAGTAGCTTGATGTGGGCGAGTTGGTGTCACATACTGGAAGAAATAACGTTGCGCAAATAACACGAGGACGAGAAAGGAACACTTACAACAGACTGGCGCAAACTAACAACTGAAGTTTATTTCAGGAAACACAAATACTTATACATGTAACAATCAAATGTCAACATCAACACGTGCTCAAGCTCTAACGCGACATGAAGGTGATTTCTTTTTCTTGGAGTGCTACTGACGCACAACTAATGCAATTGTCCCCTGCGCGCGCAATGTAAAACGCCTCGAGGATCTCCCTCTCTAATCTATCGCCGGATTGTCCCAAGAATCTTGTTCGATTAAGCATTGGACGGCAGTTGCAGCGCTTACAGTGTTCTGCCATATGCCCGCCCGCGTTGTTCTTTACAGTCCAGTGGTGCTACCGCGCCCTCTCATTGTAGCACCGCCCTGTCTGACCTATATATACTTTGTTGCATGTTAGGGGCACTTCATAGACGACATCCTTTTTGCATTGCGTGTACTGTACCGCGTGTTTCTTGGTGCAGGCGTCCAGTCTGACTTTGCTGATCATCGGACAAATCTTGGATAATTTGCACGGTGCACTGAAAACGAGATTCACATCATGTCTTTGAGCAACACTCTTCAAATTGTGCGAGTGTTGCTCAAAGACATGATGTGAATCTCGTTTTCATACGGTCTCGAAATAAATAAACACGCAACCACCACATTTTCTCTCTTCTCTTATACATTCTCATTCGTCCTCTCAATAAAATTACTCCATCTCCCGCTCAAGCTAACCATCTCCCCGCTGCTTCGCATCCACACATGCTTCCCTTTAGCGGGAGATGGTGTTTGTTTGGGAGGAAGTGGCCCGACAGCTCTGCCTGCTGCCTCATAGCGACGTGCCCGCCCCAAGTCTGCCTCCGACACTGCAGCAGGCCATACGGACAGGAATTCGCGAGGCCCTCCCTCCAGTTCCGGCTCCTTACCCGTCCACGTCTGTGGCATTACCGCTACCAAGTGCCGGCTGTGTCCCGCCCCGTCCGTCTCCACCTCTCAGTTACGCAGCTATGGTGGCGCGGCCCCCACCGCGTGCAGGTTCCTTCTCGGAAACCAGCCCATCTCGCCCCGCCTCTAGTTTACAGGCCCTCACAACAGTTCTTCCGTCCATCAGACGCGTGGCGCAAACAACACAACCGCCCATCTGCTTCGAGTGTGGCCTTGTTGGCCATATTTCGCGTGTCTGCCACCGCCGCACTGCACCTGTACATGCAACCTTCGGAACGCCTACCTACGCGCCGCAATATGCCACCACATCTGCATCTCCTTACCGACACTTGGACTCGGATCGTCGTTCCGACAGCCGACGTTTCCCACCTCCTCGTCTTCAGTCGCCATCACCTATGCGTCGTCAACCCCCCTTCTGATGAGGGAAACTTATCGGTGCAGTTCCGGTGGCAAGAACTGCAGCACTTCGCAATTCCTAAGGCCTCGATTTTCGCCGCAAAATGTTATCGATGTTCATGTTGAGGGAGTCACTGCAGAAGTGCTTATAGATACGGGGACTACCGTTTCTGTGATGAACGAGATCTGTCGAAGAATCAAGAAAGTGACAACCTCTCTTTCTGGCATGCTACTGTCCACGGCTAGCGCACAACGCATGTACGGCGCGCGTCATCATCCAAGACATTATGTACATAATCGAATTTTTTCGTTCTGCCATCATGCTCCCATGACATCATCCTCGGTTGGGATTTTCTTTTATGTCGTGAAGCTGTGATCGATTGTTCGCGTGCGGAAGTGTCTCTTCTCCCAACATGTGAATTTTCATAACCCGAATGTTCCCCTCTCACCTGCAAACTCACCGTTGATGCCGACACCAACTTGCCTCCGAAGGCGTCAGTCCTCGTTACCCGTTCGTGTACTGCCCAGCCTGACGCCATAGTAGTGTTTACGCCGTCTCTCGTATTTACTAAGCGTTACGGTATTGTTCTTCCGTTTGCCGTCCTTGCTATTACATCAAGATCAACAACAATGCTGGTCACAAACCACTGCAACTACCCAATTGCTTAACTCCGTGGCGAGACTTTAGGCTATTGAGAACCTGTCGAGCACATTGATGATCTTGACATTCCCACTGAGCCCTCCCGTCGTGACATTGCCGCAATCACTCCTGCCTCCCAACAGTCTACTTAGTCAGCTTTCGAACCCGCCATTGACGCCAGTCTCTCCCCATCCCATCGACGCCAACTTCTTGCTCTTCTTGAAAAGTTGAGCTCTTCGTTCGACTTTCATTAAAGTTCCCTAGGTCGCACCACGACCATCTCTCATACGATCGACACCGGTTCCCACTCCCCCCCTGCGACAGAGGCCTGACCGAGTTTCCACCGAAGAGCGCCGCGTCATTACGAAGGAAGTTGACGACATGCTTCAAAGCGGAGTCATACAGCCTTCTCAAAGTCCTTGGTCGTCACCAGTGATATTGGTCAAGAAAAAAGATGGCTCCAATCGATATTGCGTTGACTGTCGCCGCTTAAACACGATTATGAGAAAAGACGTACCTTTCTGGCCGTCCTTTGGACGTTGTGACAGACCACCACCACGTCCTATGCTGGCTTACCACCTTGAAAGAGCCATCGGGACGCTTGGGCCGTTGGGCACTTCGCTTGCAAGAATATGATATTCGTCTCGTATATCGTACTGGTCGCAAGCATGCCGACGCTGATGCACTCTCCCGCTCACCAATAACACAAGATGCGACTTTTCTGTCACCCCTCTTTACGACCTTGTCATCGCTCAGCTACACTTACATGCTTTCGGAGCAGCGCAAGGACCGATACCTTGCCTTGTTGCTCGGCTACCTTACGGATCGATCTGTTGTCCCTTCGACGACAGCGTTAAGCCGCCAAGCCGTCCACTTTTCTGTGCGAGACAACATCCTGTACAGCCGCAACTACATGCCAGACGGTCGGAAGTGGCTCCTTGCCGTCCCTCGTCATATGCGCTCTGATATATGAGCGAACTTCCACGCCGATCCCCAAAGTGCACACGCCGCCGTCTTGAAAACCTACGCAAGGCTGCGCTAGCGATGCTACTGGCGTGGAATGTACCGCTTTGTGCAGAAATACATCCCGTCTTGCACTACATGTCAACAAGGCAAGACACCTCCCCGACACCTTACTGGCACATTGCAGCCGCTCCCCCTGCCCTGCTCGCCCATTAGACCGCGTCGGCATGACACGCCACGCCGAGAGTGCAGCTCTTCCGGCAGCGGCCGCGCGCGAAGTTGCTCATTTCATCCATCGCAACTTCGTCCTTCGCCACGGTGCTCCGCGGGAACTACTCAGTGATAGAGGCCACGTGTTTCTCTCGGATGTCATCTAAGCCCTCCTCGCTGAATGCAACATCATTCAGCGGAAATCTACAGCCTACCATCCACAAACGAATGGCCTCACCGAGCGGTTCAACCGCACACTCGACATGTTGAGGGTGTAAACCTCATCCGACCACAAGAACTGGGACATCGTCCTGCCTTTTGTTACCGTCGTATACAACACCGCGACGCAAGCGACTACGGCCTTTCCCCCCTTCTTTCTTCTGTAGGGCCGCGAGCCTTCCCACCCACTGGATACCGATACTGCCGTACCGACCGGATGCCTCGGAGGGCACTCCAATTTCTGAAGTAGCCCGTTACGCCGAATATTGTCGTCAGTTGGTTCGTTCCCTGACTAGCGAAGCTCAAGGTCGACAAAAGACACGACATGACGACATTCATAACCCAGCTCCCACGTTTCCCTGCTGCCTCCCTTGTTTAACTATGGGTACCCCCCCCCCCCTCCCCACGTCCCTGGCCTCTGTTCTAAACTTGTGGCGTGGTACGACGGTCCGTAGCGTGCCATTGATGCCACTTCGCCGGTGAACTACGTCGTCGTCGAGACGGCAAACTTCAATGCAGATGGAATATAGGAGCTGGTGCAGCGTTACGAAAAGTGCTCTGAAGTGCACAAAATTATGAAGAAAACTAAAGGGGGTCTGTGCGAAATAAAGCTATTATAAAAAAACTTTTACTAACAAAAAAATGTTTTGCAGTAAGACGGTCCTTCTTCACAAACACTCCTCGTATTACTTAAACGATGGTTCGTGAGACAAACATAGGAAACAATTCATGAGTAACTGCTACAACAGCACGAACATCCTTTCATAATTGCCAGTCTTCGTTTCACCGCAGGACGAGAGGGTTTCGCTCGCACCCTGCATTTCCTTTTCAACCCTCAATATCTAACAAGGCTCAGCTACTCCACTTCCAGGTAAACAACCGGATACTCTTCGCTGTCAGCAGTGCTGAGGAAGTGTTTACTGTGCTGTTGAGTGCATTTTTTATCATTGTGTATGTTTTTAAAGGTACAACTGGAGTATCATCTTAAAGTGACTGTTTCTTGATCTCCTCTACATAACATTTAGAGCAAGGGCATAGCCAGAAACATCTTTCGGGAAGGGGATAGGTGCGGGTGGGGAGGGGGTAGAACCCTATCAAACCAACCCACTGGCTACGCCACTGATTTAGAATTGTTGCGAATGTCGTGAACAAAGTTGTTCAGGCAATGCGATGCCAAACTGATGCACTTTTATTATATCAACATTTTACATGCCTGGCGATGACGTCTTGCCGGAAAAAAGACGAAAAGAGCATTGCCATTTAAATGATTTAGTTTGCGGAATGCATGAATTGTGTGATATTTGAAGGCAACAAGCCTTATAGGCTTAAGTTTACGACTTCGTGCTGTTAGCATGCACATGTGTTTCAATCAGCATTGAGCAATTCAAGATAATCCATGTTTTTCGTCCTTGTGGGTCTCAAAATAGGGCACTGATGCACGTGGTGCTTCTTGTAGCGGAATTCTCCAACGACATCCGACACGTCAGCGGCGACCAGAAAAACCGCCAGGCCTGCGCGGAACGCGCAGCACAGTCACAGCGAAAGCTGGAAGAGTGGCCTTTCTAGATACGTTTTTTAAACACTCTTGGGGCAACTACTACAAGCGCACTTGCATGGTACCGAGTACGCTGTAAATCATCATAATTTTTGTGCCATTATTCGTCATTCTTCGGATAGCGCGGTACCCGCTACACAACTGTAATGCATTATGTGCACTTTGTTCATGCTGTGGCTGACGACGATGAAAAATTATGCCCGAGGTTTTCGTAATGGCCGGGTTATAGCACTGAACGACCCACTCGTTACGCAATTCGCATTGTGTGACGCCTGGTTGTGACTTTACTGTTCTAAAACGCTTTACAACACACGTTAACGCGATTCCTTACCCGTTATGAAGCCTGTATAGGGTCAGTTTGCAGCGCAGTTTCAAGCAGCGGCGTAGCTCAGTGGTAGAGTGCTGGGCTGCCACGCAGAGGACCCGGGATCGATTCCCATTCTGTCGTAGGTGTTTTTTTATTTATTTAGTTTTTTTTCTCATTTCGTGCGATATTGGTTACGGACACCGGCGGCGGCGGCGGACAACTACGGCGCAAAAACGACCCTTGTGATCTCATAACAGCTTTCGCTGTCATATACCTGCTCACACTCAGCCGGGTGGACGCCGTGACATCACCTGCTAATCCTGCACAACTCGATGTGCAGACGCTCGCAGCACACCAAGCCATTGATCCCGAGCTCATACAACTGCGCTAATCTAAAACAGCACTGCAATTAGACGATATCTTGCTTGATGGCGCCACCCTCGTTTGCAACACTTCTACTGGCACACCCAGACCCTTTGTCCTTAGCACCTTACGCATGCAACTTTTCGACACAGTGCACCAGCTTGCTCACCCCGGCGTTCGAGCCTCGCAATGCCTAGTTTCATCGCGCTACGTATGACCCCGGATGAACGCAGATGTACGCGACTGGGTACGTGCATGCACACCATGCCAACGTGCTAAAGTTAACAGGTACCCTGTTCCTCCAACAAGCCAGTTTCTCCAGATTGACGATCGTTTCGAAATTGTTCACATTGACATCGTCGGACCACTGCCACCGTGTGATAGACTTCGCGACCTGCTCACTGCTGTCGACATATTTACTCGTTGGCCAGAAGCGACTCCGCTTCCAGACAGCTCTGCTTCAATGGTCACGGCAACACTTGGTTTGCGCGCTTCGGATGACCCGCCAAGACTGCGACTGACACAGGACAGCAATTCGAGTCTGCCCTCTTTCACGAGCTCCTGCGCTTGCTTGGTACGCATCGTCTCCGCACGGCCGCCTACCGTCCCCAGACCAATGGCCTCGTGGAAGCGAAACAGCCGCGAGCGCGCCACCCCGCGGGCTGGGCAATCACTCAGTCCAAATCCCTGTCCAATGTCCCTGGACTGACTTTTTTATATGAGCAGTAGTTTTAAATAAATTCTTGCAGGTAGTTGTGATTTGAAGCCTCCGTCGTCCTTGTTTTACTACGACGGGACGCAGCGTGCCCAATACTCACAAAATGAATTAGTTTACATGTCAGTAAGATGCTCTTCAGTTGTAACTAAAATGTTTTAGTTGTAAGGAGGGAATGATGCCTTGAAATAATTTCGAAGTTCAGTGTACGTGATAAAAGCTGCGTTTATGCGTACTAGTACGAGCAGATCTAGGTGTTACCTGCAGAGCATGAGAAATATGGGCATGATTTTCGTTAGTAAATGTGATCAGGTTAATTCAGGAAGGCTTGAGGTGGAGTTTATAACTGCATGTAAAATTTTTACAGCTTCGATTTCATATCGCAAGAGTCGTGATTTAGTTTTGAATGATGGTAGAGCTAGTGTCGGTGAAAAGCTGCGTCCTGAGTTATGGAAAATAAACTGATAGATTTTCGTTGAATATTAACGAGTGAGCTTATTTCGCAGTGTCTGTACCGGAACCAAACCAAGTATGAATATTCCTTAACAGGGCAAACGAGTCTTAAGTAAAAGGAATTTATTATAGCCACGACTCAGAGCAAATAACCTATTTTTTGGGCTTTTCCGTACATATTGAGTGTGGTTATTCCAAAAAAGTGCTCTGAGAGAACGACTCATAAATATTTGCAGTGCGCAACCCTGTTAGATTGGTAGCCATTCAAAAAGCAGTCAAAGGAGAAGGTGTAAGGTCGAATGGTAAATTACATTGCGGTTGTTTTAGTACAGGTAATGTTCATGTGCCACGTTTATACCAACCGCTAAAGACGCAGGGATTTGTGCAAAACAGAAATGATCGCGAATGGAATTAATGGGTTTATATAGGACACAGTCACCTATGTGAAGTCTGATTTTAGATTAGGTGCTATGAAGTGCATCATTAATGTACCGTAAGAATATTAATGAGCCTAATGGGGATTGATGAGGAACACGGAACGTGACATGAACGGGATATGAATCTGTTGAGCTGAAAGAGGTAAACTGTGAATTGTGAACTGTGAACTGTGAATGAAACAATACGAGGGCTCTAGAGAATTGCGTTTAGTTTTGTTAGTTGCTTAGTATGAATCACAGAGTAGAAAACTTTAGAGAAATCAGAAAAAAATGGCATTCACTTGATTACCTAGGTCTAAATTATAAGCGATGTCATGATGAAAAAGGTCTAATTGTGTTACAGTGCTATAACCACGACGGAAACGACGTTGCGGTGTGTTAGTGCATTACAGCAGTCAAGGAATTCGATGATATGTCTCTGAATGATGTGTCGTGACATCTTGCAAGAATGAAATGTGAGAGATATTGGTTCGTAAATCGAGAGAAGTTGTCTTTCTCCTGATTTATACAAAGGAAACACCTTGGCTCTTTTGGATAAAAATAGTACTGCGCCAGAGTAAAGGGTGTCCGAAATATTACTGTAGGGTTCTGTGTTGTCTATAAGCAGTATAGTGCGAGGAAATAACTCTTAATTATACCAGAACTGCTACACTTTTGAGTACTAACATTCAATATGATTTTTTGAATCACCATAAGAACTTATTATGATATTGTCAATTTTGTTAGACTGAGCAATATAATTAAACTATGCAATTACGTAATTATCGAGCGCTAAAATAGATAAGTATGAGCTAAAACGCATTCAAAGCGCTACGCGGTTCCTTGATTTTTAAAAAAGGTACTGCAAGTCGTACTAGGTAAGACTGATCTCCAGAACGAGCGAGGACTTGATTTGGGTTGTGGAAGAAGTGCCACTGAAAAGTAGAAATCTTTAGCACTTTTAGTACTAGTACGAAGCTCTTCTTTGGATTTTTTTAAAAGAGGTACGAACCTCGCAATCAGATTTTATTAGATTTACAGAGACTGCTGACATGGCAGATAGGTGCAACATATCGCGGTTAGTGCCAAGAAGATTGATATTTGGCTTCTTGGCTTCCAACAGAACCTAATGACCGATATGCTACTTAAGTCATGACTTAATATTCATTCAGTCATTCATTCATTCATTCATTCATTTATTCAAACTTTATTTAAGACAATTTACAATTGTCTTAGGAGACGCATCAAAAGACCCGAAAGGTGCCTGACTAGGCTACGTCACCCAGACAGCAGCTGCAGTGCGTTCTGTTTTTCACAATATACATAACTACAGAACACATACATGTATGATACAATACAAGAACAATAAAGAAAACTACTCTTTTTGCTTTGAGATGAAAATATAACAGAAAAATATATTCAACAAGCCCGTCAATATAAACAACATGATTCCATCTCACGCACTGCAAACAAACTAAGGCTTCAGAAATCTTGCCCGCAAAACCAAGAAAACACGCACAAACTATGGCAAGCAGGCCATTGAATATAACATTGCACACGTGCTAAACCTTCATCAATCGAATATTAAATTCGAGGCATTTCTTTGCGTACTGCAGACACTTTGTGCGTTTCTATCTATCTATCTATCTATCTATCTATCTATCTATCTATCTATCTATCTATCTATCTATCTATCTATCTATCTATCTATCTATCTATCTATCTATCTATCTATGTATCCAGCCGCCTACGTCTGGGTGCTCTCGTGATCACCTCCTTAACTTCATCATCAGCCTGTCTACGCCCACTGCAGGGCAAAGGCCTCTCCCATGTTTTCGCCAATCAAACCGGTCCTGTGCTTTCTGCTGCCACGTTATACCTGCAAAACTTCTTAATCTCCTCGACCCACCTAATTTTCTGTCTCCCCCCTCAGGCGTTTGCCATCTCTTGGAATCCAGTCAGTTACCCTTAATCACCACCGGTTATCCTGCCGACGTGCTACGTGCCCGGCCCATATCCATTTCTTCTTCTTGATTTCAACTATGATATCCTTAACCCCCGTTTGTTCCCTGACCCACTCTGCTCTCTTCCTGTCTCTTAAGGTTACACCTATCATTTTCCTTTCCATCGCTCGCTGCGTCGTCCTCCAGTTTAAGTTGAACCCTCTTTGTAAGTCTCCAGGTTTCTGCTCCGTAGGTAAGTACCGGTAAGATGCACCTGTTATATACCTTCCTCTTGAGGGATAGTGGTAGACTACCATTCATGATTTGATAATGCTTGCCGAATGAGCCCCCATCCCATCCTTGTTCTTCTAGTTATTTCACTCTCATGGTTCGGCTCCGCGGTTACAACCTGTCCTAAGTAGACGTACTCCTTTACAACTTCCAGTGTCTCGCCACCTATCGCAAAGCGCTGTTCTCTGCCAAGATTGTTCCTTGCGGTAGACCAAAAATAGTATGGGAGGGTAAGAGGGTTTGACAATTATGACTGTCTGGTCATCACATTAATAATGTGAAAATCCCGTCGCGTACAACGTCAAACCCTTTCTTCGAGGCACGTGTGGCTCATACCCGTATACCACGGGCCGCGGTACGCGGGTATGCGCCACAGGTGTTTGACAGGTTTATATCTGCCCAGGAACGGCGAGAACAGACATCGGTAATTTAAATGCGAGAGCGTTAAGAAAAACCGTTGACCCGAGGAATGCACAGAATATATGTTATGGTCCCCGCAGGAATCGAACCCACGCATTCTGCGTGGTAATCAAAGTATTCTAATAATATCTGGGGTTTAACGTCCCAAAACCACGACATGATTATGAGAGACGCCGTAGTGGAGGGCTCCGGAAATTTCGACCGTCTGGTGTTCTTTAACGTGCACTGACATCGCACAGTACACGGGCCTCTACCATTTCGCCTCCATCGAAATGCGACCGCCGCGGCCGGGATCGAACCCGCGACCTTCGGGTCAGCAGCCGAGCACCGTAGCCACTGCTCCACCGAGGCGGACATTCAAGTATTCTACCGCAGAGCCACGACAGGTCACGGAGCTCCCTCGGAAAAGAGCCCATACAGGAGTAATGATGGTGAAGCGTCAATTGTGGTTGCAGTGCTGCTCATCTAACTTCATAAACATTACATATGTAACTGCAAAAAACTGGTTATATAAAACATATGTGACTGTTCTCAATACATGTCTCTGTGTATAACATTTGTACATATTGTCACGAGTCTTTAGAAATACCAGGTTCTTTTAATAAATCGCCGACTAGCCAGCTCCTAAAAAGCGCGTCCGTCGGGGCTGGATCTCGAGCGGAGAAGAAGCGCGCGCTCTTCTTTCTTCTTCTAGGGCGAGAGCTACTCTTGCCTCGACCCATTACATGCAGGTGGCAAAAGGCAATAAAAACCCTAGATGAAGCAAAAGGGCAAAATGAAGGTCCGTTAATAAAGTCAATGAAAGAACAAGCGACTTCTCAACTATAAGTGAAAAGCATTAGCAAAGACCGGTGAACGATTAAAAAAAACGGTTACGAACGCGCAATGTACGGTTTCATGCGCACAACATGAACTACGTCCAGGCTCGGTTGTGTCCTGGTCCGTGCTTGCGATGTTGTGTCCGGGACCACTTCGTAGTTCACGTCACTGACGCGGCGTAGAACTTTATACGGGCCAAAATACCGGCTCAGTAACTTTTCACTGAGGCCTCGGCGGCGAACAGGGCATCCACACCCAAACTTTGTCTCCGGCGTTGTAGGACACTTCCCTGTGGCGGATGTTGTAGCGTCGTGCGTCCATCTGTTGCTGCTGGCCGATGTGATGGCGCGCACGCTGCCGAGCTTCCTCCGCACGCTCCGCAAATTCCTCGGCGTCAGTTGTCAACTCGTCAGCGTCTTGACATGGTAGCACAGAATCCAGCATGCTCTGTACTTCGCGGCCATAGAGAAAACGAAACTGCGTGAATCGAGTGGTCTCTTGCACGGCGGTATGATACGCGAAGGTCACGTAAGGCAAGATCCGGTCCCATGTTTTGTGCTGTACGTCTATGTAGGTTACGATCATGTCTGCGAGCGTCTTATTCAGTCTTTCGGTAAGTCCGTTGGTCTGCGGATGGTATGCGGTCGTCTTTCGGTGTTTGGTATTGCTTAGTTCAAACACCTCGTCCATAAGCTGTGCTGCGAATGCTGTCCCTCTGTCAGTTATTACGCTGGAAGGAGCACCGTGACGCAACACGATGTGACGCATGAAGAAATGCGCTACCTCTGAAGCCGTGGCTCGTGGGATCGCTTGTGTCTCAGCGTAGCGTGTTAAGTGGTCTGTTGCGACAACCACCCATTTGTTGCCATCAGCAGACAGGGGAAATGGTCCGAGAATGTCCATGCCGACTTGGTCGAAGGGCGTAGAAGGTACCTCAATTGGCTGAAGTAAGCCAGCCGGCTTGACAGAGGGTTTCTTTCGTCGCTGACAGTCACGACAGCTTTTTGACGTATTGGGTGACGCTCGCCGAAAGTCCTGGCCAATAGTACCTCTCACTTACTCTTGCAAGTGTTCGTGAGAAGCCTAGGTGGCCAGATGTAGGTTCGTCGTGGCAAGCGAAAAGTGCATCGTCTCGCATGTCTCTGGGAACCACCAGCAGGTAAGCACGGTCGTTCGAACGGGCGTTCTTCTTATACAGCACGCCGTCTCGCAGACAGAACGACGTCAACGAGCGGGACAGATGGCGTGGTATGGTTATGTCGCGGCCCTCCAAATGATCGATGATTGGTCGAAGCTCTGCGTCATGTCGCTGCCGTCTGCTCAAGTCCGACGAGCTAATGGCACCCAGGAAACCGTCATCGTCCTCTTCTCCCTGATTGACGAGATTAATGGGTGCGCGCGACAGGTGTGTCGGCGTCTTCATGCTTGCGGCCAGATTTATAAACAATGGTGACATCGAATTCCTGTAACCGCAAGCTCCACCGTGCTAGTCGTCCCGAAGGGTCGCGCATATTTGCCAACCAACAGAGGGCATGATGGTCCGTCACTATTTTGAAGGGGCGACCATAAAGGTACGGGCGAAACTTGGCGATTGTCCACACGACTGCGAGGCACTCTTTCTCCGTAGTGGAATAATTCGCCTCGGCACGGGATAGAGAGCGGCTGGCGTAGGCTATTACTCGTTCCATGCCATCTTGACGTTCAACGAGCACAGCGCCGAGGCCAATGTTACTGGCGTCAGTATGCACCTCTGTGTCGGCATCGTCGTCGAAATGAGCGAGAACGGGCGCTGATTGCATCCGCTGTCGCAGTTCAGCAAAAGCTGCCTGTTGCTCATTTTCCCAGACAAATGGGGTGTCGTCCCTTGTGAGGCGAGTCAGGGGATCTGCTATCTGCGAAAAAGCCGTAAATAAATCTGCGATAGTAGGCACACAGACCAAGGAAGCGCCGGACGGCCTTCTTGTCAACAGGAGCTGGCAATGCGGCAACAGCGGCAAGCTTGTCTGGATCGGGCTGGGCCCCTCTGGCGCTAACTACATGCCCAAGAAATTTGAGCTCCTCATAACCGAAGTGACACTTCTGTGGGTTTAGTGTCAGGTCTCCCGATCGGATAGCCTCTAGCACACTGCGCAGACGGTGACGATGTATCTCGAACGTGGCAGAAAAGACCACGACATCATCAAGGTACAGAAGAGATGTCTCCCACTTCAGTCCTGTGAGGACAGTGTCCATCATTCGCTGGAAAGTTGCCGGCGCTGAACACAAGCCAAAAGGAAGCACTCGAAATTGGTAGAGGCCATCTGGAGTCAGAAAGGCTGTTTTCTCTCGGTCTCGCTCATCTACCTCGATTTGCCAGTACCCGCTTTTCAGATCGAGAGAAGAGAAATAGCGGGCACGGCGAGGTCTATCCAACGAGTCGTGAATACGCGGCAGCGGTACAGGTCCTTTTTGGTCACGTTGTTAAGCTTCCGGTAGTCTACGCAGAAGCGTAGCGTTCCGTCTTTCTTTTTGACAAGAACGACCGGAGATGACCACGGGCTGTTGGATGGTTCGATAACGCCATCGTCAAGCATCTCGCGGACTTGCGTCCGTATCGCTTCACGTTCTTTCGCCGACACGCGGTAAGGGTGCTGGTGTATCGGATGTGCGTCCTCGTACGTGATGGTCTTGTGCCGATTGATGGATGTCTGGCGGACCTTTGAGGAGCTTGCGAAGCAAGACCTGAACTCGAGCAAGAGCGCTCGCAGCGCAGTCTGGTTATCGGTGGACAGTCCAGGATTGATGTCGATATTACCCAGTGACGTGTCTGCGGTGTCCACTAGTTCCGACGAGAAACAGTTGTTGACGTTTGCTAGTTCGTTGGCGAACGCTATCGAAGTGCCGCGGAAAAGGTGTCGATACTCGTTGCTAAAGTTGGTAACAAGCAATTGCGATCGGCCACCACGAAGGTGTATGGCACTTCTAGCTACACAAATGCCTTGTTTCCGGAAGTGTTCCAAGTTTGTTTCGGCCAACACTTCGCCATCGCCCAAACCACAGCATGTGACGTCGACCAGGACGCTTGCTCGTGGAGGAAGCGTCACGCTGTCTTCAGAAACACGAAGTACATCGACACGCCGTTCCTCGTCCTGCACGTCGATTGCTCGGTCGGCTGAAAACGTGACGCGGCGCTCTTGCAGATCAATAATGGCGCCATACTCCTGCAGGAAGTCAACTCCCAGAATGACGTCACGGGAGCATTCGCGCAGGACGAGGCAGCTTGCTACGAATGTATACCCTTGAATCTGAACTCTAGTTACGCAGGCGCCCAATGGAGTAACAACGTGACCATTAGCCGTCCGAATCTGCGAGTTATGCCACGGCGTGATTACTTTCTTCAGCTCCGTTGCCAGTTTCCCGCTCAATATAGAATAGTGTGCGCCGGTGTCCACTAACGCATTAACCGCGTAACCATCAATCGTTACTGGTATGTCGAGTGGAAGCCGGTCATCCCGTTCAGCAGCAGGTGATGTCGGATCGGTATCTGTACGTCTGTGCGTCAATCGCAGGTCTTCAGCACTTCGACCATCAGCGACCCCGCCCCCAGAGGTCGCTTCAGTTAGTTTTCCCGGAGGGGACTGGGCGACCGTGTGCGTGAGAATACCGCTGGGGCGGCGATGAAAAGCGCCTCGGCGACGGCGAGCGCGACTGCCGCCCGGCAGACGGTGGGGCATGCTGCTGCGAGGTATTTTTCAATGTCCCGGGGTCGCTGGCCGTACCGGGGTGGCGGCGAGTACGCAGAGAAGCCGCGAAGCCCAAAGCGGCGGTAAGGGCTCTGGCGGTACAAGTGATCTGCTTCCCCGCAGGGAAAGCAGAGAGGCCGGCGATCGGGTGTGCGCCAAACATCCGACTTCCTAGGAGACGTGCGCCGATCGTCGATGTAGTGGACCGGTTGCTCCGAACGATGGGCGGCTGGAGCGGCACGGACAAAGGTGGCGGCGTGTACGTGTCTTCGTAGTACGGCATTTGCTGCGCCGACTGAAGTGACACGTTAGGAACAGGATGAACGAACATTGGTGGAGAGGCAGCAGGACGCTTTAAGGTTTCCGCGTAGGTCGTCTCACAGCGGTATTCTGTAGGAGCTGGCGCAGCGCTGTCAGCAGGCAATCTGTCCCGGAGGGCCTGATGCAGCTCGTCCTTGATAACGGTTGCAATAGAGCTGAGTGTAGGATGAGGCGTTACGCCTGCCTTTTGCAACTCTTCACGCACTATAGAACGAATAAGTTCTCGCAGACAGTCATTGCTGGTTCCAGTGGGGGTGAAATGTCAGCAGTGGACATGCCGTTGACTTGCCTCTCGTACAGGTTGGATCGCTGCTGCAGCATTTTTTCCATGGTCACAGCCTCGGACAGGAACTCCGCGACCGTCTTCGGAGGGCTCCGCGCGAGGCCGGAAAAGAGATGTTCTTTGATGCCGCGCATCAGATGACGCAACTTCTTGTCCTCCGCCATTTTTGGGTCGGCTCGTCTGAAGAGGCGCGTCATGTCTTCGACGTATGCGGTCACGGTTTCGCTTGGCAACTGGACACGGGCCCGAATCGCTCGTTCAGCTCGTTCTTGGCGATCAGCACTGGTGTAGCTCTCCAGAAGCCTACGACAGAACTCGCGCCACGACGGCAGTTGCTCCTCGCGGTTCTGATACAACGTACACGCCCCGTCCTCTAGGTAGAAGTAGACACGTCCCAGTTTTTCCGCGTCGTCCCAATGGTTCAAGGCCGCTACGCGCTCGAAGTCTACCATCCAATCTTCGACGTCTTCGCGCTCCGTGCCATGGAACGTCGTCGGGACCCGTGGACTCTCGAAGGTATACCGGGTCGACATCGCGCTTTCCGTGCCGGTTGGAGCGGTTTGTACAGAAGCGCTTGTCATACCTGTCGAAGTGGCGGGAAGCGTATCGTGGACTTCGGGAGACAGTCCCCTGATTCTTCGGCTGGCCCTACGCACAGTCGTGTTGACTGGCACTGGACTTCCAGGGCGGCTCCCTGGAGGGGTGTGCAGCATCCGTGAGGACTACCCAGCGCCTCCACCAGTTTGTCACGAGTCTTTAGAAATACCAGGTTCTTTTAATAAATCGCCGACTAGCCAGCTCTTGAAAAGCGCGTCCGTCGGGGCTGGTGATGATGATGATGATTCCTGGAATAATGGCACAACCCACTACGGGGGATCGGCCACGACACGTGCGGCAGGCTGGATCTCGAGCGGAGAAGAAGCGCGCGCTCTTCTTTCTTCTTCTAGGGCGAGAGCTACTCTTGCCTCGACCCATTACATGCAGGTGGCAATATGTTTAGCGTCATTTCGTAGCGTTTCGCTCAAGAAAAATTGGCCGCGCATCTGCGTGCTTCGCTGCTAATGTCGTCGAAAGACGATAGTCGTGTGCCGGCCATACTACTATGTTTTGCTTTGCCTCAGACAGCGCCTACTATATGTTGAATCGGCCGCACCTGGCTGGCATTGGTGAAATAGAGGCGCTGCGCGAGATATGGACGCCATCGAAAAACATGAGCTTGTGCTGAACCAAGGGCCACTGCCAGCGGCAGCACCTTCTCGTCGGCACATGGCTTTTTCCGTGCAGAGCGTCGCAGCTCGTGCACAGCGTCGCATTTTCAGCGCAGCCTAAAAAAACACTAGGGTCTTCAGAAAAACGTATCTGTGTATTTTTTAATAAAGAAACACACGTCCTGATACTTACATATTAATGTCGCGTCTCAGATATGCGTAGTATCTGCTTTTTGATAGAAAATGTTCACAAGTATGAACGCAAACACCAGTTCAAGATGGCTGGGCGTTCAGAAAGTGGTTAAACTTTGGCCGAGTGGCTGAATCAGGGGACGTCGGACAGACAGCCAGACCAAAATTTCAGCGTCAAGAAAGACTATCGTCTTTAAAAAATTACACCACATTACCCATCACGGGCCCGACTCAGCCATTACAACTCGGTCATCAGTCCGCAATGCCCAGATTACACAGAAGTTTATTGTACACTCTCGCACATGCTCTGGCAATGCCCCGCGTTACCTCAGGGACCTCTCACCAGTGTGTCCGACTGTGAAGAGGTACTCAGGCGCTCTGAGCTCCACCACCAACTAAAGGCAGTCCATAGGGCCCAAGAACTGGCGAAAACCCACCACGTTCCCGCCACGACTCGGGCGTCGCCTACGGTAGCGGCTGCTAGGGTGTGCCCCGTGTACCGCCCGGCGGCTTATACTCCTCAGGACCTTTCATTAAAGTTATTGACTGACTGACCGCGGTCACCGTCGGGACCATGATCAGTCGACGGTGCTTCGCATGACGTCGATTCCCACGGTACGTGGGCTCTGCCGAATTTTTTTTCTCTACATTGTAAACTAAATAATTTAAACGCCGTCAAAATCACTTCTTCGTTCAACTAACGTAATGGATAGATTGATTGGCGTTTGCATTAGGGAATACTATAGGTAGTTGATTTTTTTGTTTATTTTTCTTGCTGTTAATCATGATACCAAAATGGAATAGTTTGATTTGGACAACGCTTTCTTTTTAGTGCACAATGTAATTTGAACTTATTCTGAATGTACAGACGCGTTCACTCTTAAAGGAAACACTCGAATGAGCACTTTTCTTATTGCTGGCCCCCTAACTGCAAGTGGATGGAGAAACATTGAACGTGCGCTTTACTAGTTTGTCGGAAAGAGTCTGAGCTGTCAACCACCAGTAGCCTTATGCAAATCTAAGCCCTTGTTTTTATGCAAGAAAATGAAATCTAGACATGCTCTGCTTGCAAGTGTTCCCTTTAATGGCCGCGCCTGTACATTATGTAGAAAGAAGGGTGTTTTAAATCAATATTTTCATGTGTGTATGAAGAAATAAGCATCTGAAATGGGATCTGAAAAAGCCTTTTCGTGGGATATGAAAACTAAAGAACACAAAAAACTAATGAAATGCATAATAAATCTTTGATGCGGCTGTATTAGTTATCAGGACGTGATCCTGGATTTCTAACAAGACATTATGTCTTAAGCCTAAATGGGCCAGACTGTCGCTAATAAACACAAGTGTAGATGTCTGCCATGTATTCTTATAAGCTAAATTACCTTATGTGACAAGGAAAAGACAAGTGAGTATCTGCACACAGGGGCACTAGAGGCAGAGTGCGTAAGTAATGCTAGTGAATACCGGGAACATTGAGATAACAAGGATTAAGTTTCAACTATCAAAATCATGGTCCATGCATGAAATTAGAGATCTTATCGAACACATAGCTTGGGCCATCAGCGGAGCGATAACGTCTGCCTTGCGTGAAATTCTGCTTATTTAGTAGCAGCTTGCACCCCATACTGATTCATAACTAGGGGGGACATGTTAAGAACCATAAAGTGAAAATGCACGCTAATTCAAGGCAACAACAACCCCTCTCTAATTGTGACACTAATACGGGGAGCAACATAACTGGTGGGGGGGGCGTGAGTTAAGAGTTTATGTCTAGAAACCCGTCGTTTTCAGACTGTGCACGTGGTCTGCTTTTACAGAAAAATTACCTGTAAGAAGGTACTTTTAGGAGCGTTCTCGTCAGTCGGCGTTGTAAGTTCTCCGTTCAATGTACTAGATGACGTTGTCCCATCTGCCTCATGAGACACAGTTCCATCTGCAATAACGAGTCGGTACTTATCACGTCGAATAGGAACTATGCTATCCAAATTATCCAATTTTTCCCACACCTGCCTGAACGCTGATGTCTTCAGCTGCAACACACAATTTCGCTATAGCGATAAGCACCAAAATAAACATGGCAACTTTCAGAATATGACTCATTGCTAAGCTCGCGAGCTACAGATGTTCTGCTCGCGGAGTCCAAGACAATGACATATAAATACATGAAGCGCTCAAGGAATGCTTACTCATAAAGAGTTGCTTAAAAGTAATGACACATAATTGCTATTTAGCTGCTGACACTTCTGGATGCTCTTTTCCTCGAAGAACTATCATCATTAATATCTGCCCACGCACACGTAGTCGACTGCATGCACCCACGCATGCTCTAGACACGAAGCACATATCACTGAAGTGATCTGCAATGTAAGGAAGAAACAGTTATAAAAGTATCCTCTATTAACACGATATCACCAACGATCTTGTTTCGCCGAATTTCAGGTGTCGACGTCGGCGTCGTTGGTAGGGAGCGAGAAATTGGCACTGCCTGTGACTGAAAAATGGAGATGGATGCAAATAAATAAACAAAAAAAAACCTCGTTTCGAGTGACAATCAAACTCAGGCCTCTTGCTTGGCAAGCAGGTGTTCTACCATAGAGTCACGTCAACGCTTTAAACCGTTTCATGAAGAAAAACCTAGAAGCATGCCACTTAATGCAAGGAGTCTGCTTGACGCCTGCAATATTGCATGTGTAGTGAAGAGAGGACGACTTCGACACACGAGCAAGCAAGGCAGCCTCAGTGTCAATAGCAGCAGGGGACACGAGCTCGCGCTTGCCCGGATTCAGGCTGCTGGACGCCCGCTCTTCGACGCTCTACTGGTGGCGCCTCTTGACTTTCGCTGAAGGCTACGTGTCAATAAAACCACGTCACATTTGGTGGAGGTACGTGGATTCCCAGTACCAACCTGGACCTTCGCTCCCGGAAACTCCCCCCGGTTCGTGACCACATTACCAACATGGCCGAAGAGACCCCTCTACAGTCTTGGGACTTCGGCAGTCCACGTCACCAGCGGTGCCGTGTATCGCGAGCGAGATGCACCCATCTTCACCGACTCAGGTGACTCAGACGTCAATGACTGGCTGTCCAAATACGAACGTGTAAGTGCCAGCAACAAATGGGACGACCAAATGAAGCTTGGCTACGTCCAATTCTACCTTGCGGACATCGCCCAACTGTGGTTTAACAACCACGAGAGGGACGTCCCTACCTGCTCCGTCTTTAAGACTTCCATTACGGACGTCTTCGGTCGGCCATCGGCTCGCAAGCTTCGCGCAGAGCAGCGCGTGCATCAACGGGCGCAGCAACCCGGCGAGCTTTTCACGGGTTGCATTGAAGATGTGCTGAACCTCTGCAACCGCGTCAACGACGCAATGACCGAAGAGGACAAAATCAAGCACATCCTTAAGGGCCATCGAGGATGATGCTTTTCAGATGTTGCTCGCAAGAAACCCCACCACAGTCGCTGCACTGGTGTCGTTGTGTCAGAGCTTTGAAGAGTTGCATAGGCAGCGCTCCATCGCACGCCAAACCCTCATGCCGACCGACCCACTGTCGAGCTTGCACGTTACTGCTCGCCCTGCCGACCAACAACCACTGCTATCCACCATCAAGGAATTTATCCGTGAAGAGGTAGCGCGTCAGCTATCGCTACTACCTCTCACGAACGAGCCGGCGCAGACTTTGGCCCCTGACCTTAGGCACGTCATTCGGACCCAAATTGCTGAGACTCTACCATCCATGCCTCAACATTCACCCGTCACGGCGCCGCTCACTTACGCTGCTATCGCTGCTCGGCCCCCCTCAGCAGCCTCCGCCGTATGCCCGACATGCGATACCGATCCCTCCGTCGCCGCCGACTGTGAATTCTGCACCGCTTCACTACGCGGGGCCTTCCCCTCCGCATTTCCGCCGCCAAGACGCCTGGCGAACACCAGACAACCGGCCCATCTGCTTCGCCTGTGGTGTCGCTGGCCACGTCGCTCGCCACTGCCACCGATGACAACCTTCTTTCTTTGACACCACGGTCACGCCTAATCCCTCGTCGTCGGACACACCACCCAGGTACGCCGCTGATACCCGCCCATTGTATTCCAATCACCGATCACCGTCTCATCGACGACGCTCTCCGTCACCTATGCGTCGCCGCTCCGCTACACAGGAGGGAAACTGATTGCTGCAGTTCCGGAGGCAAGTCGAACGGTCATGCAAGTCGAACTGTCCAAGGCCTCCATGTGTTTCGCCGCAAAATGTTATAGATGTCAATGTCGAAGGAACCGCCGCCGAAGCGCTCATTGACACAGGGGCCGCCGTTTCCGTCATCTCTGAGACACTGTGCCGCAAGATCAAGAAACTGACGACGTCGCTATCGGGACTAATGCTCCGTACTGCCAGCTCACAGCGCATTGATCCGTCACCTGTGTGTACTGCGCGAGTTACCATACAAGATGAACTTTACGTCATAGAATTTTTCGCGCTCCCATCCTGCTCCCACGACATTATTCTCGGGTGGGACTTCCTCTCGAATCATAGCGCCATCATCGACTGTGCCCGTGCAGAAGTAGCTCTGACGCCACTGCAGACCTCTCTTTCGACGGACCGTCCTGACAAACTTGTCGTCAATGAGGACACAGATATCCTCCCGAAAACATGGGCCCTTGTAGCACTGACATGTACGAACGCACCGGACGGAACAGCACTCTTTGCCCCGTCGGAAGTACTTCTCCATCGCCGCGGCTTACGACTGCCCTTTGCCGTGCTGTCGATTACTTCTGGCACTACGATAATGCTCGTTGCCAACACGATGTCGTCCGCTGTTACCTTTCTTCGTGGCGAATCTTTGGGGCACGTACAAAACGTCGACCTCTTCCGTCCCCTGGACCTTTCGGAGGACCAACCTTCCCTGCAACTGAACGCCATGACGTCACCTGTTACCATCTCTTCAGCCCCAGAGAATTTCCGCCCATGTATTGCCGACGATCTACCGCCATCGCATCGTAGCGAACTTCTCGCTCTTCTGCAAGACATTCGCTCATCCTTCAATTGCGCGCCCAGCCGACCTTGGGCCGCACGACGAGCGTCACACACCACATAGACACCGGTTCACATGCTCCGTTACGCCAACGACCCTATCGAGTTTCCGCGACGGAACGGCAAATTATCAACGAAAAAGTCGACGTCATGCTAAAGCGCGCAGTGATTCCAACCTTCCCAGAGCCCGTGGTCCTCTCCTGTCGTACTTGCGCGCAAGAAGGATGGATCAATACGGTTCTGTGTCGACTATCGCCGCCTCAATAAGGATTACCCGAAAGGCATGTGTATCCGCTGCCGCGCATTGATGATGCTCTCGATTGCTTACAAGGGGCAGAATATTTCTCATCTCTCGATTTACGCTCAGGGTATTGGCAAGTACCGATGGCTGACACCGATCGTGCCAAGACTGCTTTCGTCACTCCTGATGGGCTCTATGGAATTTAACGTAATGACGTTCGGATTGTGCAACGCCCCAGCTACTTTCGAACGGATGATGGACAACATCCTGCGCGGATACAAGTGGAACACCTGCCTTTGCTACCTTGACGACATCGTAGTCTTTTCTTCTAGGGATTTTCCTACTGACCTTGTTCGCCTTCGTGAGATTTTGACGTGCCTCACAGCAGCTGGTGTTCAAGTTAACATCAAAAGTGTCATTTTGCGGCGCGCCAGTTAACGATACTGGGGCACGTCGTCTGCAAGGAAGGTGTTCTGCCGGACCCAGCGAAACTCCGAGCCGTTTTCGAGTACCCCAAGCCCACTTGCATGAAGACGCTTCGAAGTTTCATGGGATACAAGTGGAACACGTATTTCCGCCGATTTGTGCGTCACTTTGCTTCCATCATCGCCCCTCTTACCAATCTTCTGACAGCCTCCAGCGGCCTCTCTGCTTGGTCACGAGAGTGCGACACGTCTTTCGACACGCTACGACGCTTACTGACATCGCCTCGAATACTTCGCCACTTTGACCCTGATGCGCCAACGGAAATCCATACTGACGCCAGCGGCGTCGGCCTTGGTGCAGTGTTGGCTCAAAAAAAAAAACAGGATACGAAGAATACGTCGTGGCTTACGCGAGTCGAACTCTCACGAAAGCTGAGTGCAATTATTCGGTCAGTGAGAAGGAATGCCTTGCCATAATTTGGGCTTTGTCTAAGTTTTGTCCTTCCATTTATGGCCGCCCTTTCGACGTCGTCACGGACCATCATGCTCAATGTTGGCTCTCATCGCTCAAAGATCCGTCGGGACGCCTCGGTCGTTGGGCACTTCGACTGCAAGAGTACGACATTCGTGTTGTGTACCGATCAGGCCGGAAGCACTCTGATGCTGATGCGCTCTTCCGCTCACCGCTAGGGTCCGACACGGCTTCTTCGTCAGCTACCGTGTCGCCAATCGACGTCACAGATATGTCGTCGGAGCAACGAAACGATGCGTGGGTTTGTCGCTTACTCGACTTCCTGGCTGATCCATCAACTCAATCCGCTTCAAGAACCCTGCGTCGCCAAGCGCCGCATTTCGCTATACGGGGTGGTCTCCTGTATCGGCGGAATTACGCGCCTGATGGCCGGAGGTGGCTGCTTGTCATACCTCGCCACATGCGCACGGAAATGTGCGCTGCCTTCCACACCGACCCGCAAAGCGCTCACGCCGGCGTTCTTGAGACCTACAGCCGCCTGCGTCAGCGATACAATTGGCGAGGCATGTATGCATTCGTGTGCAAGTATATCCGCACTTGTACTGCCTGTCTGCGACGAAAGGCTCCACCTCAAAGACCAGCCGGGGCACTTGAGCCTCTCCCGTGCCCGGCGCGTCCATTTGACCGCACTGGGATTGATTTATACGGCCCGCTTCCATCGACCACATCCGGGAACAGATGGATTATCGTCGGCGTAGACCACCTCACGCGTTATGCCGAAACTGCAGCTTTGCCCACAGCAACGGCCAGAGAAGTTGCATTTTTCATCTTACGGAACTTCTTCCTGCGCCACGGCGCTCCGCGCGAAGTTTTGAGCGACAGAGGGCGTGTTTTCCTGTCCGAGGCTATTGAAGCCTTTCCCGCTCAGTGCAACATCGTTCACCGCTTGACGACCGCATATCACCCGCAAACCAATGGCCTAAGCGAAAGATTTAATCGCACTCTCGGGGATATGCTGACGATGTACACGGCATCAGACCAGACCAACTGAGACACCGCCCTTCCTTTCGTGACATATGCGTACAACACTGCTACGCAAGCGATCGTAGTATTCTCACCTTTCGTTTATACGGACGCGAGCCATCATGCATGCTCGACACTATGCTCCCTTACACACCTGACGCATCTGAGTACAGTACAATTTCTGATGTGGCCAGGTATGCAGAAGATTGTCGACAGTTGGCCCGTTCATTTACGACAGGAAGACCAAGGGCTCCAGAAGCTTAGGCGCGACGACGATCGACCTCTTGCTGCTTTCACGACGGGTACCCTCGTTTGGCTTTGGGTCCCGCCGAATATTCCTGGACTATCCTCCAAGTTACTGGCCCGATATCACGGCCCCTACCGCATTCTTTGCTCGGACTTCTCCCGTAAATTACGAGGTCGAGCCCTTGACATCATCTGACGACCTGTGCCGTCGCGGCCGCGAAATCGTGCACGTGTCGCGTATCAAGCCATATTTTGACCCCGCTATATTGGCAACGCCTTAAGTCGCCAGGATGGCTCCGCTATTCCCCGGGGGGCAAATGTAGTGAAGAGAGGACGACGACGACACACGAGCAAGCAAGGCCACCCTCAGCGTCAATAGCAGCAGGGGAACACGAGCTCGCGCTTGCCCGGATTCAGGCTGCTGGACGCCCGCTCTTCGACGCTCTACTCGTGGCGCCTCTTGACTTTCGCTGAAGGCTACGCGTCAATAAACCACGTCACACATGGAAGACCGATCCATAACAAAGCACTGAGGCATAGCTAGTCATCATCGGAGGCAGCGGTAGAATCAACGCATTGTGCACCTGTGCTTGTGCGAGTGTTGCCTCATGCACGCCTAGTGAGTAGTTAGCAACCATTGGCAGAAGCCTAGGCGGGATTCAGGCCCATCCCACTTATTCCCAGTGCGCGGAATAAAGTGGTTTGATCTGATCTGATCTGGACATGCGCACCATCAACTAACATTTATTTGAACCCTCCGCAGATTACATAGAATTACTAAAAAAACTGTCAGCCCACTGTCGCAGATGTGGGTGCCCAACTATTTTCGACAGTACCGAAGTGATAGCGTAGAGAAAATGTAGGAACGCAAGCCTAATTGTCGACGTGATCGCCATATGAAAGGGCACGGTTGGTACTAGGGTACCCTCAGCTGCACTCTCTCAAGAAATGCAGTATCTACATGAGAAGTGTCCAAATATCTATCTGAGGCGAAAGCCTTAGATGCCTCATCAAGCGAGAAAATCGATGGTCGGCGTCGGCAGGGTCAACACAAGTGATGCGGAAATCACCATTACGTGATGATGTCACCGTATTACGTCGTCATGGCATCACATATAATCGAAATTTGGTACGTCATGATGACTTCATCACATGACGTCGTCGCTTGGTCAAACTTGGGCCAATCACGCAGACAGTGCAAAATCAGGTCAGGTCAAAAAAACTTGCAATCACCAGGTTTGCACTGCCTCCAACCCTGAATGCAGTGAAAAGCCATTTTAGCGGCATAAAGCTTTGGTAGAGGGGGCGGAGGAGGATCATTACATTGGCTGAGAAGAAAAAAAAAGAAGGCTTTCGCCTCCGAGAAGTTTTTAGGTGAATCCATATGGGACCACGTGAGTTTAATGTCTTTTCTGAATTTCGAAATCTGTTAATAATTTTGACCACCTAGCGTTTAAATGGGGGATGTCGCACCTACATATTCTGGAGATAAACGTCAGTTGTTAGTCAGCATTGCACTCCTGTATTTCTCATCCGTCCAAAACAGGGTTTCTGCAACCACTGAAGATGCAAGATAAACCGCCAACCGTGATGCAAGCCATTCTACAGGATTAACTCACAGAAGATAGAGATGGTTGACGGAAAAAGCCTGAGAGTCCCGCTAAGCTGCTGTATCGTCGTCTTGTCAGCTTTTCACGTTTTCTCTTTTATTGCGATAGCATTTATAGGACACTCTCGGCTGATTTTCGTCGTCACCGTCTGTTGACGCCGTCATGTCCCGGATATGTATATGTATATATAAAAAAAGGCATAAAGAAAAAATAAATCAATAGAAAAAAATTCTAACCCACCTCGCTGGGGATTCGAACCAGCGACCCCCTCGCTCCGCAGCCTGCTGAGCTAGCCAACACAGCCACACGCCATGCTCGTCCCAGCGATAACGGCGAGCTATTCATATGCAGCATTTGCCGCTCGCGGTACGCAGATTTCGGAACAGCGTGAGCGTGTTTTCTATAATGCAACGCTTTTACAGTTTCCTTCAAATTGAAAACTTCCCTTGAGATGCGCACAAAAAAGCGGCCCCCCTTCTTTACCACTCATGATGTAGAAGGAAAAAAAAAAAACACCGGGCACACTTGGCGTCAGACGCCACCGCGTGGCAGGAGACGCAGAGGGGGGGTCATTCTACGTGCCGCATTTTAAAAAAACAACAAGTATCAAACAGCGTCGAAAAGTCTAACAGTATCATATAATAAATCCTTGGCCAATCCCCCCTGAGTGGGTATGAGCCATGTCAGAGGCAACAACAGCGTCGACTTCAGCATTGTGGAAACTCGCAGCGCGTTGCTCAATTACAAACACGTAACAAGTGTGACAGTTAGTTCACACGTGTCCTGTGCAGGCCTGTAGCCAGAAATATTTTTCGGGGGGGGGGGGGGGGGGGGACCTCTTGAAAACCTTCAAAATCGCCTATTTTCATTACTTATTCTCAGTAAAACACCCCTCTCCATCCGAATTTCTGGGGCGGCCCGGGCCCTTAGCCCCCCCCCCCCCCCCCTGGCTACGGGCCTGGTCCTGTGTATACCTCTGCGTTCTTTTCGAGCGTCCTTCTTTGTGCTGCGCCGGCGCGTTGCAAGTATCAAGCTGCTTGTCGTTCTTCGTGTGACAAACTAATTTCTTGCTGTCGCATCGATTGCTTCGCCCTAGTGGCGAAACTGGATTTTTTTATTTCTCATAACACTAGCCTGAGAGGGGAAAAAGTCACAGTTTCGCTGCAACCGCGTAGCAAAGAAACTGTGGCTGAGTCCCTATGTATTCACAGTGCAGTGTCACAGGGCGAAGCACAGCGCAGACGACACGGGAAATCATCGAGGTAGCGAAGATCGCTAGTTTAGGGGACTTCTGCGTGAGCGCGCCGTCCAATCGAGCTGACAAGAAAGGAATTTCAGTTTTCAAATGGGATAGGAAGGGTGACCTGACGAGGATGGTTGCGTTTGCATGGCCTGGTAATATTGCAATATATCTTCGTACTCACATGTTATCGTTGGCTACACGTCTTTCACTTGTGTCATAATGTTTAAAATAATAATAATAATCTCGTACTTATGCGCCTGCTTGCGTTGCTTGATTTTCCTGTGTGACGATATGAATGGGAGACGTGGCGCGGCTCATAAGCCATACTGTTTATTCTATTTCACTCTTCCTTCTCGGCTTCTACTCACCATCACTGCCTTCCTACGTCACACCAATGTATTTTAGGGGGCGAAGCTCCTTAGGGTGTGGGTCTGTCCCTCCTCTGTAGTAGTAGTAGTAGTAGTAGTAGTAGTAGTAGTAGTAGTAGTAGTAGTAGTAGTAGTAGTAGGTAGGTAGGTAGCCACGTGTAGTGGAATGTACCCACTCCACGTGGTAAAGGTGACGATGACGCAGTATAGTGGAATGTACGCACTACACGTGATAAAGATGATGATGCAGTATAGTGTAATGTACCCACTACACGTGATAACGATGAAGTGTAAGCGCGTTACAGTATAGTGGAATGTACCCACTACCCCACTACATGTGATAACGATGACGATGACGCTGATGACCATGAAGTATAAGCGCGTTCCAGACCACACATTCTCTTTCTGCCATGGATGAAAACGATCAAGCTTCGCCCACTCATCATCGTTCACTTCGAGGATATGGCGTAATTTTTTTCAGGTGATTGCTTCGTAAATAAATCATTTGTTGGGAGGTAGCGCTGCGTCCACGTCGTATCTCTGTGTTCCTGTCCCTTCTGGGCGCTATAGGTGTTAAGAGGAAACGACGGAAGTGATGCCTGCTATCCGACGGAGATGCCCGACTCGTTTTATCTCTGCTTCAGCCGCGTATGGGGCCAGCGCTCGCGCGCTTTATACGGAAAATGACTGCGGTGTCGATGACAACAACTTGTCGAGAATGTTCATATAATTGTTATCACTGTAATAATGTCTGCGGAAAGCCTTTAGTTACTGGGTATTTTTGCTGGGCGAAACTCGCAGCGTTCTAACTCTTTTTTTTTCGAACGCAATATTTGAACTAACGAAGAATAAACCACACTCGCTCATAGTTTCTGCGTTCTAAGTAAGAGCAGATTAAAAATAGTAATACTTTCACCTAAAGGACGAAGCAATCAATGCGATAGCAACGTGCTGAACTTTTATACGAAGTAGGGCTAGCAGATCACTGTTTTAGCATGACACCCAAACAAAACGCTGGCTACAGGAACTTGGCCGCTCTATCTAGCGAAGCGCCCGTCGTGGATCCTGTGGATTCAACGCAAACTTCGCGCCGATAACACTACTCGTACAATTGTATGTGAGCCATCGTCTGATCCCCTGGAAAGTTGCGGTCCCCAGGACCTCGGGAGGCAACGCCGGGCTGGTTAAAGTAGGCTTTTCCTGCCGGGAGCCCACAGCCCGCTGACGGGCACTTCTCCGTACGGCTTTCGTGCGACGGAAACGGCCGCAACGTTTATCCCTCCTACATCAGCGATACTCACTCGCTCATAGAACATGTACGCGAGGCGATGTTATCAGTTTGGACTTCATGCGGAGTATGAAGCCGACGGCGACTGTGACCATGCACCTGGAGTGGCAATATAATTGCTATCGTAATAATATTCTCACTCGCATATAACGTGGCTTGACCTAAAGTTGCAAACTTCTAGGTAATTCACACCTGAAACGTTCCAACTAAGAAATAAAGACAGTCGCTTTAAAGCATTGCGCTATGGGGGAAAAAAAACGTGAGACAAGAAGCTAAAAAAAAATCCAACGCTAATTCGGCGGTCAATGTAGCGCTAATGTACTACTTCTGTAGGTCTTGCTGTAGTTCTAAATGCTGTGCTGAATCCTTCGCTCATGTCCTTCTTGTGTGGGTCTTGGCATAGTTCTAAATCTTGCGCTTAATGCAGCTCCACTGCCGTGAAACATGAGGAAGCACGTAGCACAGGCAACTCAGCGATTGCCTTTGCAAGTCGTGCGCTAGAATACGCGTTGGCGCCCTCTCTTGCGCAGCTCGGGTATCGGCAGTATATTTAAAGGCGTCGTTATCGGCTTTAAGTTAATTATATCGAGTATTTATTCATTTATGTAGTTTGTATTATAGTTCACCTAAGGTAATTTTACACTGGGTTTGGGCATTGTTAGCCTTCTTTTAGGCCTGTACTCACCACCGCGTGACCATGCGACATGAGACAGTGGATGGACGACAAGCTGGGTGCCTTAAGTGGTACGCACTTAAAAGAAGGAAACGAACTTAAACGTCGAAAACTTCGGAACGCTTAGTTTTGCCTGCATGTGTAGATAGCGTGATCGGGCACGGTTCGCATGGTCTTCTTATTGGCTTACATGGTCTTTTTAGAGGAAACATCAACCGGGCCGCGACCAAGGGAACGTCCGTACGCGTCACATTGGGCGTGTGAAACCTTCCTTGAATACATGCCTACTAGAAATCCGGTTGAAATTGAAGGTCAGTGAAGCGCCCAGTACGCGTCCTATAGGACAATAGGCGCAGCTGTACATTCTTTTTCCAACTGGCGTCCCTTGACCAGGCCCGTCGACACACTGTGGCCAGTGGCACTCAGGAAGAGGGCACTGCCCAGTATAAACACAGACATCCTAAATATCAATAAACGTTTCTCCTGTATGTTCGGGCTGTTCCTGCTAATTATCAATTATGACCTAGAGCTTTGTGATGAGTGCTCTGTAAGCAAAAGCTATCCGAGATTGGGGTTCTTGCGGCTCATGACCTCTCAAAACTTCCTCGCGTGTAAAAAACTACCTCATGTTGGAGTAAAATGCGGTACACGACATAGTTTTACCACCAACTCTGAGGGACATTGTAAAGGGATGTCACAATCCAATTTTACTACGAGTGGAGTTTTCTATCACGTGATTTTTAACCACAGTTTGAGCGTTTATTACCACGTGAGTGCAAGCTCCCTGCTTCGGCAGCTTTTCTCCACCACCGAGTGACACCCCCCAGTTCCAGTGAAGGTATGCGAACCCCACAAATGCCTTTCTTTTTTTTTCGTTGAAAGCTTGGTACGGCATTGTCGTGCCTCATGGCTGACCTCATCCTACACACTTTCACTGGAACTGTGAGCGGCAAAAGCATAACAAGCGAGAAAACCAGTCTGTGAACAAACGAGCTCGGTGACCGAAGAAAAAATCCTTGCTGGAAAACCATCTCGCACATTTTTGCAAATCCCTGGCGTATGTTGTCTAGTGGCCGTGGAGCAAGGTTTAAGAATAATATTTTAGGTGATGACTCTACGGCGGGCGCCGCGTGCAGATTGTGTTCGCCGCCTAGGCTGTTTGCTTTTGGCGGCGACATGTGGAGCTAACAGACGGTGGTTGTGAGTATCTACCAAAAAACCGGCTCCGAGTAACTACCAAAAGGGCAAAAATGAAATAAGGAGGGAAGCATTTTATGACAATTCAAGGGGAAGCACTTTACTGTTTGAAGCGAGATCGGTTTGCCGGAGAACGCGTAGTTATAAAGCGAGATTTAGTAAAGAAGGAGAACAATGCGTATGCTGTGGGCAAGATAAGGAAACGACGGAGCATGTGTACGCTTAAGCGCGAGCCTACATGAAGCCTTGGGTTTTAGGCACGAAAATGGAAGGCTGAACACGCGCGCGATAGAAATAAGTGAGAGATGGTTAGAGTATTGGTGGCAGAAAACTAGAGGGAAGGGACAGAAATAAATTGTGGAAAAAATAAGGACATCCTGCCGTAAAGGGCAGAGAACTGGGCTATCAATTTGCATTTTTTATTTTCGTACAGTAAGATAGATTTAATTGAAATAAAGATAGATTTATTCGAAATAGACAACTAAGGCATTAGGCCAACTTAAAAGAAAAAAAAAAGAAAGGAAAAGACTACAAAGTGTTTTTTTTCTGTATTTATCAAGTCTGGTGGCACACCTGTCACCGCCCCCGTTATAAAGAGGACGCTCATAGCATCCATCCATCCATCCATCACTGGGGAAAGGCTACGATCCGCGCTGAGTAGGGTATTGCTGCGGAGCCTCGCTTGTTTACCACGCTCGATAAACATATGTACACGAATGTCAGTCAATTAATACACTGGGATATTGAAGTAACGAAATAATTGATTTTCAAATTTTATGTGCAGCTTATTTCCCAACAGCGTTTTTGTCATATAAATGCTCCGACAGCAGCAAACGTTGGTCTGGAGAGCGGTCACATTTTGACGCGACAGCGTTAAAGAGTTCGTTTCACTGAATTTCCTGTGTCGGCGGCTTCGGCGTCAGTGTCTTTGGTTCTGAGCATAAAAGCAGCGTTGCCGTGAGCGAAAATTCTAGGTAGTTGCAATAAGGATAGCAGCTGGAGGGCGTTTGCGGTTTGGCCTACCTTGCGGCAGTCTCCATCGAAACGCAAAGGCATGCAAGCGATTCGCAAGGCAATAGTGTGCGCGCGTGTGTTTATGGGTGTGTGTGCGTGCGCGTGTGTATGGTGTGCATGCGTGTTGACACAGCGCATGTGCGTGTAAGTGTCTGTGTGTGTGCGTGCGTTTGCGTGCTGGCGCGTGTGTATATGTGTGTGTGCATTTGTGTGTGTGCGTGCACGTGCGTGTGTGTGTGTGTGTGTGTGTGTGTGTGTGTGTGTGTGTGTGTGTGTGTGTGTGTGTGTGTGTGTGTGCGTGTGTGTGTGTGTGTGTGTGTGTGTGTGTGTGTGTGTGTGTTCTGTTCTGTTCACTGGTTATTGTACGACATTTAGTGTTTCTTGGTCCTAATAAGCATAGACGAGGCAGCTCGAAAAGTGGCATGCGAGTATAAATAAAAAAATTACCTTTGCGGCTTGATGACGAAGTGAGTCGGTAGCGAACAGGCCACTCGCACTTTGTCTTCACGTGGAGGAGGCCCGTCGCTACTGACGTCGAAGCGCTTCCTCTTGCGTAGCGTGCCTGTTGATTCAGCATCGCTATGTCCTGGGCTCGCTGTTTCTACGCGCAATAAATTTGGCGTAGTTTCAGCGGTCGGGTAAGACACTTGAGTAGCAGTTGAACCTTTTGGCCCCCTCACAGGCGTGCGCTCGAGGGGGTGGGGGGGCAGGGGGTAGCCGCCCCCTCTAGTCACCTAAGAGGGGGGCGCGCAAACTCAGCCCCATACTATGACGTAATAGGGGGGGGGGGGCTGCGACTCGGGCGGGGGGGGGGCGCAAATTCAGCCCCATACATTGACATTATAGGCAAGGGGGGCGCTGCGATGAACCCCCCCCTTCCTAAAGAGGAACCCTCCGCACGCCTATGGTCACGCTCGATTTCGTGAAGTCAGCAGTAGAGCCTGCCATTTTCGCGGAGGTTTCCTGGTTTTTTGCTGCACGGTCAGGTATTTTGGACAGCCCGGGCAAATGCTAAGCAAAGCATCCGAAGAGAGCACAGGTTTCTTTTGGGTGTGCAACAGGACGTTTCCCTTGTATTCTGCATGATATAATGCAAAAAATCCATTCTTCCCGGAAATGCTTCGCGCTCACATGCTCCGTAGGCTCCAAGACTCTGTCTGCTCTCGGAATCGCCCATCGCCATTTATCTAAGCGCTCTGGTTCACGCGGAGCCTTAAAAGCGACACACGCTTTTCCTATACCCCGACTTGCAATTCGGGACAAAATAGATTTTGCCTATTTCGAGGTGCAGCCAGCGACAAGGCCGCTAATGGGTACTCGGCGTCATATGCAGCTTCGAGGTATACGTTCAGTGAATCAAAAAACACGAATCAGCAAAACAAATGCACTCACAGGGCTCACAGGGCTCACAGGCACAGGACAACACGTTTTTAAATCACAGAACAGCATGCGCAGAAACCTTTTACAAAGATCTTCTGCACGCGAATTTCAGCATGCCCCCCGCGCCAACGTTCCCCGCGCGAGTCCCCGGGGCCCCATACTGTACCGCCATCTCTACTCGTGCGGCGAAAACTACTCTTGGCTCAAGGTTATCGGCAAACACAAATCTGCCCGCGCCCTCTCCTCGAGCGGGGAGCGGCCAGTGTCAGCACCCAACTTTACCCAACTTATTCTTACACCGCGCCCTGCCGACAGGCGAGTTTAATAACCTTGAGCTGGATATTTTTGGATAGGCGCTGATGGCAAGTTCAACTCACGCCGGCGTCCGGCCACGCATTGCGGGCTGGATCTAATGTGTTTCTTCCGCCATCGAGCCAAAGCGCACATACGCACGCAAGCCTCCGAGCCTGGATCTACGCCGCGGACACCTCGCTTCTGTGCCGAATCGCGGCGAGCAACGAAGAACATTGCCAACGGCAACAAAACCAAGCAGCTGTGATATGGCGTGATCGTTTCGTGGAGAGCCATCGGCTACAACTCCGAAGCGATCAGAAAAAAGGCTTCACTACGGCGTCGGCACCGAGCCGGCCAGCGGCCGGTTTGAGAGCGTAGCCGGAGCAGGTGAAGCAAGCGTCGCATAGATTTTGTTTCGTAGGAAATAATGTCTGCTGCAGTAAAGTGCAGTCCGAATTGTGTATGTTGCTCTATGCGGCAACCGCTGTAAAACATCGAGCGTGAAGGCGCGCACAGAAACGAAGCAGACCAAACCAACGTGCGGCCGCCGGCGAGTACGGGAACGGTAAAAACCCCGGCTGCGAACTGTCTCGTCCGTTGTAAGTACATCGCTCCGTGAGACGCCGCGATTAGCAGACACATATTTTTAGGTGCGAAGCAGCTATTTGACTCACGTGTGTAACGCCGTACGTTACGTAAGTCCGTACGAATGCGCCGCAACGCGTTCCCCTCGCCGTAGGTGTTGGAGCGTTGCCCAGTAGGTCACGCTCCCCTCGCACGCTTCCCTCGCAGGTGCGCGCTGACGTCACTCTCTCCCTCACCCGCAGCATGCTCGCGGCAGCGCCCGCAGCTGCCGGCTGCTCCGCCCGCTCGCAACACCTCTGAACGTGTCACTTCTCTCTCGCTTCACCCTCTCCACCGCCCGCAACGCTCGACCGCACGTCGAGTGGAAACACTCTTTCTGCTCGTTTATCTGCGATGACGCCCGTTTAAACCGGGTCAACGCCGCGCGCACCGCTGCTGCTTCGCATCCCATCAGGGTTCCCTTCGGGGAGATGGTCCAAGTTTTTCATCTGTTTCTAAAATAATGACGACGAAAATTGCACAGCAGATTCATGCAGTGATCGGCCGCTGTTGTTTATCGCATAGCCGCGCTCCTCGAAAAGGCCTATCGACGCCTCCGGTAAGCAGCGGGTGCAGGCGCGGCGCCGCTCTTCTTTGAGACTCATGCTGACTCCAACGGGCAGGTACACGCTGCCGGTATTGGGCATGAGGGATGCTTGCAGAGAAATGAACAGCATGGAGAGCATACCGAAGGACATTCGCCAGATCATTGAGATCAGCCCAATACCTAGAAACATTCTTCCCAAAATACAGAAAGCCCGAAGAAAAGCAAGATAAGAAGCACAGGAAAGAAATTTCACGGGGAGAACCGACGTATTGTAAGTTGACGAGGCCTCATACACAGAGCACTTCGGGGCGGTACTGAGCGTTGTTGATCACCAGGTTAGGGGGAAGTCAACAGCGCTTCGATCAAAAGCAACAAATCCTCCTGGATGAGGAAGCTAGCGATCGCACTTCATTCATAGCGAGGGTCTCGTTCTGGCAGACCTGACGCTTTCAGGTTATACGAGACATTATTGGTCAGCTGCCAGCTCGTAATAAGATCACGTGCTACGTTACGCCAACAGGCAGAAAAAAGTTTTCCACACTCGCCGTCATGGCTACTGGCGGCGCTGACTGACGCTCCCACGTTTAAATGCACATATATACCCTATAAAGTGGACGGGTGGATGGCCGCCGTGGTTGCTCAGTTGGTAGAGCATTGGACGTTATTCGAAGGTCGCAGGTTCGGTCCCTGCCCACGGCAAGTTATCTTTTCGTTCACTTTTCTTTCTTCACATTTACATTACATTTACTACTAATAACATCCCCTATACTTTACTTGGCATTATTGTCTATTAGTTCTCATTAATACTGTGTCTAACATGAAAAAACGAGGCACTATGGAGCAATTTTAGAACACCAAAGAGCCCTGAGGAGGATTTACCACCCTCCCCACAAAAACCTGAGCAGAGAGTAGTCGGTTGCCTGGAGACAGCTGCAGACTAATACGTACCCAAATCTCAGTCTTCTCAGGAAAATCTATCCGACGATATATGACAACCAATGCCCGTTATGTGGGGAACACCCTACACTTTATCACGTAACATGTGCCTGCCAACACTCAACGGTATTGCCAGAACACAACACACCAACACCGGAGCAGTGGGAGGCGGCGCTGTCCTGCTCGAAGCCTGATTAACAGCTCAAGCTGATCGACAGGGCTCGCAAAATGGCAAAGGCCACAGGGCCCCTGGACTGAGGGCTCTACCTTCGCCGGAAGAATTTCTTTGCATTAAAGTTTTTCATTGATTCATTCATTCTTCGCCGGCGTTCCTGAATATGTGCTGCTGCTGTGTTTCTGCACCACCGCTGAATGAAAAAAATATTGAGATGCCGTGGTATGTGTGTGCTTAGATATATTTTGTTGATTTCTGCATCAGCAGTGCTAACGCGGGTGGGGCCAACAGGCCGGAGTGCCAGTTAATAATTGGATAATCAAAAAGGTGAGATCAGGCGGGTTTATACTAAAAGGTCGGTGCGACTCCTGGTGACTTGCGGCGAACCTTAAGCTTACGTATGCGCTGTGAACCATTATTGTTCAATGGCGCAAAACATAGCTCTCCTCCCGGCACTACATGGCAGGTCAAAATGCGGTGCGTATAGATATACCGGGTGGCCGTAGTACGGTTGGGTAATGAAGCAGGCTGTTCTTATGATGTTTTATTCTGCATTGGTTTTGTGCGTGCTTGTGTAAATATGTTTATTTCTGTGTCATCAATACTGCGTCATTAGTTGTTATATAAATTCGTTGGTCATGGCGCAATCACACCCGTCATTTTTTTTCTTAACACCAGAAATAACTCTCAGAAATTGCCTTGAAAACTTCGTAAACACAGTAAAAACTACTCCGACTATACTCGCTGAAAACCTCAGTGAGGTGTATAAGTATTACTTTTTCTACGTTCAAACATTGAGTTAGCATGAGAGTAAATTTTTTCCTCCAGTTGTACGTAGTAAAAAAAAAAAAAGGGCGGCCCTTATGCTTCGCCTGTAAGAGTTGAACGCGATAGTGATATCCTGTCCCTAGTGGGTATTTCAACCACCCAGTTCATACTTGCTATGCACCGACTACGTGGTGTTAAGGGAATACGCGCAACGTGCGTGTCTTTTGTAATGGGTGGCCGGCTTTAAACCACGATGTCGCTATGATAATCGCATATTCTCACGCCCGATGGCAATGTACGCCTGTACCAAGCAATATTACTGCGATATTACATGTTGTACTGCAACGCCTGTATACAGGACGCAATTTTTTTCGCTGCATTTCCAAGCAAAGGAAGTTATTTTCACGGTATTTCCAAGCAGACCGCTGCTTCGATCATTCTTGAAAGTGGATCTCGCCGAGGTCTTGCCAAGTTTAGAGGGGTCTGCTAACTGGGTCTCGCCCCCCTATTTGCAAGGATTCATGCGTGAAGTGTACGATTCAGTGCGTTTTCTGACAGTCAGGTTCTTTAATGATTATCTGTTTTCTAGCTCAAGGAAAGATCTACATAATCATATATTAGATGTGTTATTTCCTGCACCATTGTACCGCTCTCTATATATAATGGATTACCTGGACATGACGTGCTTACCCGTGTGAAAAAAAATGCCTATTTCGCCAACACCCAAAACACTTTTCTACAAAGTGCACACAGAAACGCTACCCTTAAAGACCTGGTTAAGCAGAAAGGCATTTTTGTATCTTCAATTAATTGTCCCCTCTGCGAGGTTCCAGAAACTACACAACATTGTTTCATCAGCTGTAAAGACACCATCATCTTTTGGGACGTCCTGCAATGGGCTTTTAAAAGCGAATTAATTTAAATTATCATAGCATACGTTATCTCGTGCCATCCAAAAGCAATTCTATGCCTGTTGACATGCTCTTACTGATGGGAATGCATAGTTTATGGAAAACTCGCATGTTATACAGACACGCGGAACCAGTTGTATCATCACGGTTGCATTTTATACAAATGGCTTAGAGCTAAAAGACTTTTATCAACAGCTACAGTTCGAGCCGCACTGGTATCCACTGTTCATGAAAAGCACTGCTCTGATTCTCTTTCAGAAGACATTATTATTAGAAAATTTCCCATTTGAAACTTCGTTGTGTGCAAAGCCTGATGTGATGAGGTGCCCTGACGCCGCTGAGAAGGCAACGAAGCGGCGGCAAAAACGTGCAAGCACGCGCACCGAATCACGAACTGTTCTCCCGTTTAGAAGATGCCTTCCTGCACGTACCCACGAGGCACAAGAGAAAGGAGAAAAAGAAGAGCCCACGTTGTTCAGACAGACGGTGCCAGAACCTGGAGCGAAGAGGACGCGTTGGCCTGGTCGGGCGTCAGCGTTCAGGAGGCCAATATTATCGGAGGGTCCTGGTCGAGCGTCAACGCCCGAGGGACCTCAAAACGACACGTCTTCTGACCCGGCGCCCAGCGGACGCAGAACCTGCGACAACCCGCCTGGCCCTTCTCGTCCAAGACCAGCAGCGCAGCCCCACAACTGCTGAGTGAAGCCCCAAACGCCTGAGCGCATCGCCTCTTTGAACTGTTTTCTGAAGACGCTTCGCGTGTTCGTTGTTTTGTTGTGCTTAGTATTAGTGTTGTTTGTGCCTTTTTGAGTTTGAGTATATGTTTGTGTGCCGTGCAGTTGCGTCCTCTTCCTTGCGGCCCGAACCAGCGTCTCTCACACCGCACAGTAAGCATGCTCCCCGCGCCTATTTCGTAACAATCGCGTCCGCGACAGGACTTTCTCCTTTGTTTCTTAAACATCTGAAGGTCGTAGCAGTGTAGTCAGAGAGCAAAGCTGAGGGCTGCACGGAAGATGGATATTACAGAGTTAATCGAGGCAGGCGAAGAGCTTGGCTTACAAGGCGCGCAACTTAAGGCGTGGGCAGAAACACAAGCAGAAAGAACACGTCAGGAGAGAGCCCAAGCGCGCGAATTTCAATGCAAGGCACTTATGGCTCAACGCGAAGTGGTGGAAGTCGCTACACGGAGGATCGAGCTAGAGCGCGAAGCTTGTTGCCAGGGGCTCCGGAACCGGGGGGGGGGCAGTGGGGGCCGTCGCCCCCCACAGGTTCAACACCAGGGGGGGGCATGCCCCCACACTCAAAAATGTTCAAGCCCCCCTACCTCGCCTTCTCGTACCCGGCATGCTACCGCATTGAAAATGGAGACTCCTTCGACTAGTTAAAGGATGCTCCCTTCCTTCAACAAATGAAACACAATTTTCTGGAAGCCTCTGACTTCTGCCACACTATTTGTCAGTGCGTCGTCTGCGTAAAAAGCACTGCCTGTTTTCATCTCGTTCAACATATCTTCAGTCCTGGAGTAGTTCTCTAGGAGGCGAAGGCTAGCGTTCTATTCTGCAGCCTTTGCTGGAGCGCGTCTCAGCGCCACGACTTAAGATGCCTCTCGTTCTCTCCCTCTTTCTTTGTTCCTATCCAAGCCCACGAAAAGCAATCAGATAAAAAAGGTCGGTGTAAGTGTAATCCCACAGAAGAACGATTTTAATCATGAACCTACTCACGAGCGAAGCCAGATTTTTTTTTTTTTTTTTTGGAGGGGGGGGAGGGGGGGATGAGCTTCCGTTATCTATGTTCTTGCGAGTGTTCGTATGGGCACGCATATATACACATACAAAGTGTAATAATTTCAGGGCTGCGTGGGGGGAAATGAACCCCCCAAACCGCATACTATCTTGGTCACTGAACTTATCGCTTGAAATGGTCGCTTTCTTCCGGTTCGGCCCAGACCACCTTGGTTCTTCCACATTTAATGACCGTAGAAAAAAATCGAAAAGGGAAAGGTCGGCCCACGGTCTTGTTGCTTAAGGGCTGCGATAGAGAATATATTTACCAACTCATCAGGCATGTCATCCTCCAAGCATACGGCGAGCTTTTTGTGGGCAAACGCCGGGACGAATTGACGATTAGAAAAAAAATAATAAAGACGAGTTTAATATAGCATTTCCTGCAAGTCTACTTTCTTTCTTCTTTTTTTCAACCAGAAAGTCTTTCACAGACAACTTTTTTTTTTCTATTAAAATGTGTTGCCCTTCCTAATTTTTTATCTCTGTATCGGCAATTTCCCAACGACCTGTTCCCCGATCAGCGTGCGTAGGATGGGGGCTGACTATATGACGTTCCTGATGTAACTTCAATTTTTCAAAAAACTTCGAGGTGTGGACGTCTTCATTGGAAGGAGAAAGTGTCACGTGTGAACTCACTGTTGCTCACCAATTAAATTAACATTCGCGTTCCGAGTCGGCAGACAAAGTCGCCCTCTCGGTAGTGCATGCTGCAGACACCTGCGCCGGACTTCGGTTCATTACCCCTTCTAAGCTTTATGAGCCATGCATAGTGATGTTCGTTATCCTTGAGGTAAAATTGTAAATATGAAATTAGACCCAACTCCATTGCATGCGCGGTGCATTAATTATGCACACAGCACCAGAGCAAGCATGCCACCGAAAACATTGGTCAAGCTTTACAAGCTCTTGTTTCTAGATGCCAGTACAGGCGAACTGGTTGTGAAATCAGGATTGAAGTGGGAAACTCAAAGAAAAAAACATGGTTGATCCCTCCGTCATAGGAATCGGTATAACACGAAAGTGAAACGTGTCCTTAC
>JALIZH010019576.1:0-28730 GCA_030522465.1 Rhipicephalus appendiculatus | reverse complement strand
GAACAAAGTAGCTATAATTTTCTCAATTGTATGCGCTTTTCTGTTGATTTTTTCTTGGATCACCTTAGGCTGCCACAGATGGCTCAACATAGGCCGAACTGGCGTTTTTACCGAGATTAGGATTTTATCTTAGAGCGTATGTGCCACACACAGGCAAAACAAAAAATATTAGGAAATATTACGTTTTATGGAGAGTTTTATGGAACAAATGGAGAAAAGCATGCAGCAACAATAACGACGGGAAGAACGATGGTGGAGACGGGTACAACCACTAAGAAAAGTCGCTGGCTTCGGAGCAGGCCGGACAGTCACCCCCCTGAAGACGAGACCGAATGGGACTCGTGGATGGAGAGTCTGTTTATTCGTACAATTTTACCCAGCCAGACACATTTCTGTCAAATATTTTTACCTTTAAGTTTGATAGAATTAATTTATCCAGTGTTACTTCAAGCGATCGCCCCTATAATGAGTGGCTGGATCCACCCTGGCGCTACTTGTGTTTTCGCCTTGGATGCGAAGGAAGGGCATCCGGATAGGTAGACAGACGAGCCGACGAACGCCCTCGCTGTAGACCCGTGCATAACGGCGACAGCAGAGCTAAATTTCAACCTCTGGGTGATTTAGGGACCCTGCAGTCAGCCATACAGCATCAAAGTTTATAAAACCTGTTTAGTTGCCAAACTCTCCGCCTCCGCCATACTATGAAAGCGGAGTATAACCGACTTCCGGTACAGGGGGCGCTACTGCAGCAACAGGCTCTTCGTAACAGACGACGAAGTGCGAGCGAACGTCGCGTAGGCAGCTGCTATCCACGCAAACATTAAATTGCTTGAAAACGCAATGACGAGAACAATTAGCTTTCTCTGTAGGAAATCGCGAAGGTTTAATACATTAACAAAAATGTTTCAAAGAGCGTTAGATGGTGAGTTATGTAGCGCGAACCACAGCAGGCACCCATTGCTCGGCGGGCGCTGCGGCCCTCATCAAATTCAGCGCGACAGGCAGTGGTGTTGCTCATTGTCTAAGTCTACTTTTCAATGACAAGGCGTGCAGCTTTGACAAGTTTTAACGCGAAGGCGTTAAAATATTTTATGCCGGAGTTCACCACGGCTTCACTGGCGTATTTCCGTCACCGATACGACGTTGTAAAAATACTCGTACTGCAAAGAAACAAACTCGAAGAAAAAATTCCGTAGCTGGGAGTCGAACCTATGACCTCTTGCTCCACAGCGCGCGGCGCGTACCGATTAGGCCACAATACGAACGTTCATCAGCGTGCTAACGGCGAGCTATTCATATACACCATTTACCGCTTGCGGTACTCGGAGCTCCATGGCACTTCAGCGTGTGTTCATTATTGCTAACGTGATGGCGCGAAGGGCGCGCTTTAAAGGTCGTGTCCCCGCGCGTTGCGATGTGCGCCTCGACAGGGGCGTATTCGCTCGTGCGCGCGCGCGAATCGAGTGATAGCTCCCGCGCGCTTATCTCATCTTGTGCTCTCCCCGCCGTTGAAGTTACAGAGAGAACGGAAGTGACTTTGCTTACCTGCAGCGGCCGCCTTTGCGAAAGAGGCGCGCTACTCACCAGTGTTACGGAGTTGCCACTCCGGAATTGGAATGACTCCGGAATCATTCCACATTATGGCGACCCCGGAATGGAATGGGGACAACGCGTGGAGGAATGGAATGGGTATGGAATTAAGCGCCTTTTGCACGGAATGGAATGGGAATGGAATTACGTCTTTTTCCGAAAATAGAGCGAGTTTTCGTTTACGCCCTGTTTTTCAAATTTGAAACATTAGAAAATCAGAGCCTCGAATTTGACAATAGAGCAGTATTTTTAAAATGGCTTGGCTGCTTACAAGCACGGTACATTTATAAGCAACGCGTCTACTACAATTATGTCCTTATATAACTGTGTTGCTCCGAAGTTTGTCTATTCTTCGCGTAACCGCGGTTCTATGCCGTTGGTATCCCTCGTGCAGAACTACGGCGGCGTTATCCCCCCCCCCCCCCCCCACCCCTACAAATTGTGAATTTTTTTTCCTTTGGCGGCGCCCCAGCCGCCTGCTATCTCCCCACGCTTCACTTCTTTGTTTTTGCTTCTGTTGCCGTCGGCGACTCGATCGCATATTCGAAAAAGCGCTTCTCTAAGTTGTGATGCGTATTGCCACTGGCGCGATGCTTGTGTTCACTGCAAGCTTTCGTATACCAGCTTGCGCGCCGTCTCACCTCATACTGCCCCCCCCCCCCCCTTTGTAATACTGCCCCCCCTCCCCCCCCCCGGTCTAGACACATGGGCGTCTTTGCCCGAAACTCTGTCGGTGAAGGTGTGTAGGTCAGCGCAGCACACAGTCGTACACGATGAACAGTGTACCCTCTCTCTCCGTTCGCCAGCCAGGTCCACCTTTAGTTAGCCAGAACCAAGGGTAGGCGTGGTGTAAAAGAGTGAACGATCTGCCAATGTGTAAAACAGAAACCGAGGCATAAGGATAGGTCGGCAAAAAAAATTGGAGCTCACTCAGACTCACTCAAGAAATATATTTTGCCCTAAGGACTCACTCGGACTCACACTCACGAAAACTTTCTTCAACCGGACTCACTCTGACTCAGACTCGCTGTACTTTTTCTTGACCGGACTCACTCGGACTCAAACTCGCCAACATATTACTCAGCCGGACTCACTCAGACTCAGACTCACAGCTTCACTTGAGTCTGAGTGAGCCTGAGTGATTCGAATCTTGAATCCGTTAGCGTAAAATTAACTTTTTTCAGTCTTTGCGTGAATGCACTGTAACCCCAATAAGTCCCGTAATGGGTGCTCTATAGTACGCCTTTATATCTTGTACCTTCAAATACCAGTTATCAGTGGTTTTGATCCAGTAGGGACATTTATATGAAACACGCTACTCGCACGCGATACCTTTATCAAGAACTTCTCCTGGAAGATCACGGGGGAAAATCATAGCGTCGATTCCCCCCCCCCCCCCCCTCGCTAGCCCACGCTTCGGATCGACAAAGATGTGACAGCGCATTGTTCAGATATCCGTGAAACGAATCGAGTACAAACATAAGACTATATCAAGCTTATAGTTATGCTCAAGATGAGTAAATAGGAGTCGCATATGTTCGTGTACAAACAACTGAAGGAGATACTGAAGGGAGAAGCAAATTATTCCTGCGCGTTGGTTCCCAGTGTGTGCGTGCTCTCTTCCCTCTCTCTCTCTTTCTCCATCTTTGAATCTCCCCCCACCCCCTTTCCCCAGTGTAGGGTAGCATACCGGTCCTACTAGACTGGTTAACATCCCTGCCTTTCCTTTCCCTCCTCTTCTTTTCTTCCTTCCTTCCTTCCCACACGAAAGTGGCGAATACTCTCACAGCCTGATCTTTGTCTCACGAGCAGTTTATACTCTGTTTCAGAAGTTCCCTTCAGCACTGTGTAGGCTACAGGGCCCATTAGCCAATAGGAAAGGTGATAAGCCCCCTCCACATGTATTCATCCGCGCCGCGTCGTCTGCTAGCACCCCCCTGCCGTCTGCTCGCTGAACGTGTGCGCGCAGACGGCAGCGCCGAAAAAATAGAACATGGCTGCACGCATCGGGGCTGCTGCTCTCCGCCTCGAGTTTATCACGTCGTCGTCGTGCGTTCTGTGACCCGTAAGTTCCAAACACACGCTTGTATTTGCTTTAGATTTATGTCTTGGAGCTTCGGCAGCAATGTATTCGTGACAACATTGCTCTATTTCTATCAACCGCTATCAAATTATAGGTGCGTTAGGCTTAGCGGGCGTGGTTAGAGCAATAGCTTATCTCGCCAATAACGACAGAGCGTACCTGGTGCTTTGTCCTGATTGTGAGATGAGGCAAAGTGATAGCTCATTACTCCATTCATTTGTTGCTGTGAGCGCTTTGGGCGAGCGTAGAGGGCAAGTTCAGATCGAAGCGGGTGGTCGCGTCTGCATGGGCGCTGCCATGTTGATTTTTAACCACAGTTACCGACGGTTACTGATACAACAATTAAAGAAATACGACGTAAATGCGATGAAGAATAAACGAATTAGTTATTGATGTGCAGAAGCAGATGCTAAAGAAGCGCAAATGTCTCAACCTTGCCAACTGCAAGGCAATTATATCTGGATCTATGTTTTCCTGCGCAAGCGTGTGGCTTGTTTACACCCCGTAGCTTTGGCAGTGCTGAACGGTAGTGGTGAAACAGAGTATAGTACCTGGCACACCTAAGTAACCTTTGTGACAAGGAAGACATTGCATACCTGCGCACAGGCGAAGACAGAAAGTTCTCCTCACCCCATCTATGCTTGCGAGGCGCGCTTGACAAGCGTGAGTGCTGACGAGCAGTGCGGCCCAGTGTTCCGTATTCGATGCAAAGGCACAAGGTGCCCAAGCGGGGCACTGTTCCAACTAATACCAGCATATCTAGAGGGTTTTGTTCCCCATTAGCCAAGTCCGCCGCGGTGGTATAGCGGTTAGGGTGCTCGGCTGCTGACCCGAAGGTCGCGGGTTCGATCCCGGCCGCGGCGGTCGCATTTCGATGGAGGCGAAATGGTAGAGGCCCGTGTACTGTGCGATGTCAGTGCACGTTAAAGAACACCAGATGGTCGAAATTTACGGAGCCCTCCACTATTGCATCTCTCAATCATATCGTGGTTTTGGGACGTTAAACTCCAGACATTCTTATTCCCCATTAGCCAAAACTTAGTTTTCTCCATATTAAGGACCGCTCCAGACGCGTGGCAAAACTGATTTGTCTTCTTGAACACTACGTTTTTCAGCATAAAAATACGCTGTCGTCATTTTAGCATAACATATTTAAGCTTGAACAATATTAAAACATCACCATTCGTTCAAACATGCTGACCATGCAAATACTATAGGTAGCGGGAGAACTGCCCCTATGGGAATTAGTAGGGTGGTTGTACTGCACGAGATATACCACCAAGCTACTATGCCTCGACCTTGGTAACGTGTTTTGCGTACTTTTGCAGTCCTTAATGCATCTGATTACATCATATTTATGGGGCGTTCATTCTTAACTCGAGAAAATTATCAAGATACCTTTCCCACGTTGGGGAATTACAGGAATAGAATTGAACTGCCCGGCCATTCCCGGAGTGGGAGTGGGCTAAGATTTTTCACTCCCAGGAATTGAAAGGAATGGAATTGCAGCAAGTTCTGATTCCCCGGAATGGAATTGGAATGGAATGGAGGCGCCCATTCCGAACCACTCCTGCTCACACACGCGCTCGCCGGTGTACTTAGATATATGTGCATGTTAAAGAACCCAAGGTGGTTGAAATTTCCGGAGCCCTCCAGTACGGCGTCTCTCATAACCATATCGTGGTTCTGAGACGTGAAACCCCATATATTATTTTGTTCGCTCTCGTCCAGTGTATACTTGCGCATTTGTTTCGTGCGTTCGTCTCTTTGAGCAACGCGCTTTAAGTGCCGAGCCGTGACAGTTCGCGCTCGTCCTGTGTCTGTTCTTTTCGTGCGTATTGTCTGCTTGAGGAGCGCACTGTAAGTTTCGAGCTCCTTGCCGTTCTTCGCGTGGCATTACAGTTCTTGCTATAGCATTCATTTTTTTCGCCCTTGTGGCGAAACAATGCTCAGTAAACGCTGAACTACTTCCGTGAAGACATGGTTCACTGTCGTTTTATACCAATTCCTATGACAGAGAAATCAGCTATGCTTTTTTTCAGCTAATGCGGAAGAGTCCAAAGACTCTATAGGCCCTGTGAAAACACGTAAAGAGAGAATTTCGTCGGAGCCGCGAGAGTTGTGCAGTGGGTTCTGCTCACATCTTTCGCATTACCCATTATAGTTTGTGTTAAGTGCCCAAGAAACGTCAAGAAGACTAGGAAACATCGCTTAACATTGTCATGCAGGTCGACCATGCGGCACGGTGCATTTGCAGAAATCAACCCTCGCAAGCGCATCATAAAGTTATGCATGTGTCACGACACACTTCGAAAGCGATCTTCCCAGTCAGGACCGGGTTTTTTCGCTGGTTCATCTGCTCAAGTTGCGGAAAGGAAGCAATTGAGCTCGCGAGGTTAAGCTTCGAAGAAAGTATGCAGCTTATACTCTGGGTTAATACTTTACAGCATCTGCTTGCTCTCCTTCAAATAGTAGCGCCCATGCGCATGCTCTTTCGCAGCCTGGGCACACATTCAGTACGTCAACACGCGGGATCAGTTCTGTCAGGTGTGAAAGCGCGGTGGCAGTGTCAGATTTAAATCTCTTTGCGACGCGTCCATGCGCACTAATACTCACTGACATATCTTCAACGACGATGACACATTTTTCAATGGCTAATTTGCGCGCTTCAGCCTTTATTGCATAAAAAGCCACTAAACTACCGTTTTCATCAGAGCTGTACGCCAACTCGTAGACGGCAAACGAACACTTTCAATATCACTCACACTGAGCGCACCGCTTGCTGAAGTGAAATCTGAGTTGTCCGCAAAGTTTTTTAGGTTTGTGTGGTGATCTAACACGCTTCAAACATTTTTCTTCGACCGTCTTCCGTTGATCTAGAATCTATCTGATTTGTAGCTTTATTATTGTTCTTTTTTCTTTTTTTCGAGAGCTTAGAATGATACGACGGCAGATTTGGAAAAACTTCTATGCACACTTCCCTGCACAAGACTCCACTTCATTACCGCAAGCGATTTCGGCTTTTTTTTTTCGTCGATAACGTAGCTGTACGTTATCAAGATGTCCTCGGGATGACAATGCACGCTGCAAACTCACGATCTGTCGGATAGCCTTTTCTGAAGACGGAAAATGGCACGATCCCACGCCGCACAGAAAGCCGGATCACGCGCAGCCCACAAGAAGTGTCTCGGGGATTTGTTCGTCCTATAGCCGCTTGTGCGCCCAGGCACACAACAAGTCGGCATTGCAGACGAACAAACATACACGCTATATAGAACACAACAGCACGCAAAATCTCTTCAGTCAGCGTACTGAAACACGCGGACACAGCGTGGTTCTGTAAAGCGTGTACAGCATATAGCTCAGTATTCGTTTTAATAAGGAAAACTACAAAAAAAAAAAGCATTCAAATCGTACGCCGGACGATAAGGAGCCCGTAAACAATGGGAATACCCACCCACGCGTTCTTGGTAAAGACTACTTGCAGCTGTTTTGCACTTCCCATGAGGACTTCGAATGACGTCAAACGGCCCTTTCTTCACCGTGCGTGTGTTTTCCGCTTTCATATATAAAGGGACACCCGCCTAGCAACTCAGTGAATTCATTCTAAGAGTGTCTATACGTAGATCACGAAAATTAAGTACACCGGAAGAACAGCGTCTATAAAGAACGAGGACCCGTGGTCATAGACGTCTTTACTACTCAAGGGCTATCTCCGAACCCCTAACTTCCTCTTCGTCTCTCTCGCGCCTCCCCTAAGCCCATAATCCACTTTATTTTCAACATCCTCCGAGGGGGAGCGGACGAACGTTAGAAAAGTCATTTCGCCGCTTCTAACATTTACAGTTTTTGTAGCTGGCGGTTCACCACGTGGCCCGTTGCCAAACAGGCTCTGGCTACCCCGTCTCGTCCGGGATGCAGCGACGACACTCGCCCGAGTTTCCAGAACGTCGGAGAAGGATTGTCTTCATGCACTATGACGACGTCGCCTACGTGAATTGGTGATGAAGCTTGGTCCGGGCGGTAGTGCGCTGACCTGAGTTGTAACAAGTATGCACTCTTCCATCGCCGCCAAAGCTCCATGCTGATACGCGTCCGGTACTGAACGCGTCGCTGAAATTCAGCGTCGGTTGAGGTCTCTGCATTAACGCCGGCTCCGGCATAGCGATGGCTCGTTTTCCGAACAGAAAGTGCGCCGGAGTCAAAGGCTGGCTGCAGTTCGTTGGGGTCATCCTCCAGGTACGTCAGGGGTCTGCTGTTAATAATGGCTTCAACTTCGCATAAAATTGTCATGAGGCCCTCTGCATCCAGGCTGCAATGCCCCAAGGTCCGCTTCAAAGCGTCTTTAGTGGTTCGAATAAGGCGCTCCCACCAACCGCCCCACAAAGGAGCTCGTTCCGGAATAAATTTCCTCTGTATGCGCGTGGCGGCGGCATACTCTTGCAAGGAAGGGGCCACCGCCTTGAAACTCCGTGCGCATGACCGAAACGACTGGGCGTTGTCCGAGCACACCACTGCTGAACTCCTCACCGCACAACAAACCATCGAGAATTGTAGTCCCCATTTTCATATCGGACGTAAGCTCGAGGTGGACAGCTCGTGCCCTGGCGCCCGAAAATATCAATACGTATGACTTGTTTGAGTTCCCAGCTATGCGAACGTAAAGCGGGCCACAGTAGTCTACACCAACAACTGAAGAGGCTTGAGTCTCGGTTATTCTTTCTGGTAGTAATGGTGCTACTGGGGTAGACCCCGCTGTCAATCGCCGTTTTCTGCAAGGTAAACATTGCGAAATCACGGTGTTTACGGTTTTCCGTCCCTTCAACACCCATAATCTTGCGCGGAGTTCATTTTGTGTGAGCTCGAAGCTCCCATGAAAAAGAGCGGGCATGAGCAGCTTGAACAATCAGCGCTGCCAACTTGTGTTCGAAAGGCAAAAGAATTGGATGCCGAATGTCGGAGCTGGCGCTAAGCAGGTCGAGACGCCCACGACACAAAGGAGTCTATCTGCATCCAGGAATGGAGCCAGGCGAAGGACTGGTGACGTGGACGGCAGCCCTTTTTAAATGCGAATGCATTTCTTAGTCGGGCTATGTCAGGCATCCGGCGTTGTCCGCGGCAGGTGTTATCTCTCCGCTCTCACTCCCTCTCCCATAGCAACAGCTGCGGGCGCGCGCTCTTATCCTCGCCCCTAGCAACCGGAGCAGGTGGCGCGGGCGGAGTAGCGGAGAGTGAGTGGAGAGGAGGAGCGCGCTCTGGTGTGTGAGGGCGCTCGCATCGCGGGAGCTTGGCGGAGCTCCCGCGTGCGTGGAGAGAGTGTAGGAGAGGGTAGGTGCAGCGCTTCGCCGCTCCTTCTCTCGCCGTTCGCTCTCTCTCCTCCCTGCGCCCCACTCTCCCGTCCGCTCGCTCGCACGTATATATATGGTAAAAAAAGAAGAAAAAGAAAAAAAAGAAAAAAAAATTAAAAAGAATAAAAAAACAGAAAAAAGAACAAAAAATTAAAAAAAATAAACATAAAGAAATTTTAAAAAAATTAAAAAAATAAGAAAACACAGAAAAAAAAGCAAAAAAAAAAAAGGCGCTGCGCCGTGCTCCCGACCGGGCTGCAGAAATTAGGCGCCTTTTCCTTCGAACCACAACCACCATATATAAATGGAGTGAAGCGCGCGCGAAATGCATTCGCATTTCCTCACGATTCCCTTCGGGGCGGTGGCGGCATTTTTTTCTTTCTCGAGAAACTGGATTTTGGCTCTGAAGGTCTGGTCTTGCACGAGTCGAAGCCGGTAATGTTCGGCCTGTTCAAGCTCCGAAGTTGTAGGGGTTCAACTGCGGCGAGGGCTCCTTCTCGATTCATTGTGGACGAACCGCTGTACAAGGGCGGTAACACGCAACAGCCGAATGAGCGAGTTGAAATCTTCCGCACACACAATTGAAGTCCTCGAATAAATAATCGATGGACAGATCGTCGTGGCTGTCTCAAATAGAGGCTCAGTGTTTCCTATTCCTTCCAGAACATCATCCGGTTTGTAACTGGGAATTGGTTCTGGCATTGAAAGTCAAAGGAGTCCGTGCCACCACTTATCTGATTCCAAGTACACCTTTGCAGACACGCCGCGAGTCAGTAGATCGGCAGCATTATCGCCGCTGCTGCAGTGCATCCACTCATGGCGACTGGTGAGCTCAGCAATCTCGGCCACTCGGGTGTTAATGAAATGATCTCGATTGCGAGTTTTCACGCGGATCCAGTGAGCGAGTCGGTCCAGAAATGAATGGATGCCGCCTGAAGGCGTGTCACTGACCTTACATACTCAGACAGCCGTGCTTCAATGACGTAGGCGATAAGTTCAAGCGAGGAATGGACGTCGTCTTTAGCGGTGCGACGCGACTTCGGCTGATGAGCAACCGTGTGACGCATGCACCATCGGCAGAAAGCGCCTGAACGTAGATGCATGCATCATCAGCCTTCGGGCTGGCATCAGTCAATACGTGCATCTCATATGACAGGTGTGCGCTGAAATCGCGCAGAAAAACGTAGCGAGGAATATGTGCCTGGACATATGGCAATTCGGAGAACCACGCGTTCAATGCAGCTTGGACTTCGTCCGGCAGCTTGTCATCCCAGGCATGATCCTGCTTCCACAGGTCTTGGAAAAGAAGCTTCCCTTTCGCGGTGAACGAAGAAGGATAACCAAGTGGATCGTAGACTCTAGCTACTGTTTGAAGAATCGTGCGCTTGGTGGCCGGTCTGCTAGTTGCAAAGGAGGCTGCGTTGTTCGCTGTCAACGCGATGGTGTCGCCTTTGCGCTCCCATGGCACACCTGAAACTTTCATGAGATGTTTTTCTCCTGCTTCACTCTCAATGGAAACGTTATCCGGAAGAAAGTGTTGCTTGAGCAAGTCAGAATTCGTTGCCTATTTCCGCAACTCCATACAGGCGTCCGCGAAAATGGCGCGTGCTTCGTTGTACACTGTCGTAGCTTGTCCCGCCGTGGACACACCGATGATGAGGTCATCAACATGAAATGCTTTTTCCATAAGGGAGTGGCAACGGAGTGATAGCAATAGCTGCACGATGTCGACTGAAAGCATCACCCCCTTTCGAGAAAACGTCATTCAGGCAAGGTTTACCAACGGCATGGGACGAAGCGTCAAAGACAGACGACACGCAGTTTCCTAGTCACTGCATCTAGGCGTAGAACAGCATGATGCGGCATGTAGTAAATGTTAGGGCCGGGAACCTGCTCTTGCGCGATCTGTTAGGGCCGGGAACCTGCTCTTGCGCGACCATCTTTGAAGTAGGCGGTGATGGCTTCATCGTACTGCTGCAGCAGTTCTGGTTGTTCCCGAAATCGGTTCAGCTGCTGATTCAGTCGACGTACCGCAAGATGTTTGCTGTCGCTAGCGATAGAGATACGAGGCTTCTGGATCATTAAATGCACTTGGTAACGGCCAGCGTGTCTTCTCAGGCAATACTCGAACGTTTCGTGGTCTGGGTGGTTGTGTATTTTTACTTGGCCTCAGGCTCTCAATGCCAATAGTGTCGAGGCGCCACATAGCCGATTCGTCGCACTCGCTGCCAGCCGGCATGAGAAGCGCACAAGTTGCTGTACCTTCGTAACAGGAGCTTGATCCCTGCCAAGTCCACCGGAAAGATGTTTCGACCGCAGTGAGTTCCTCGTTGAGGCGATCCATCCTTCCAGTGGATACCTTCAAGTAAGCGTCCGAGCCAATCAAGAAGCTGATGTCGTCTGGTTGCCAAGTCTCCGGATCGAACATATCTGCAGCCTCGTTATGGTGGCTAGAGGGGGAGGTGTGAGCAACGCCGCGCCGGAGAGGCAGCATTTTTTCATGACGATTCGGCGGCGTGAATGGGCTCGCGGAGCCGAAAACAGCGCCGCCGCATCAGCGCGGTTCAGCGCAAAACACGGGCAAAACTGAACGGAGAAGAGATGCACATGTGCACAGACAGCCGAGGAACGCGTTTCTGCTGACGCGCGATGACCGCGCACCCGCGTTGCCCGCGCGATCCGGACGCGCGGATGCGTCTTGTGGCGGTCACTGGTCGTACGCGCTCGCCGCCTCATGCATCCGCCCCAGCACTGTTCCTGCAGCTGGAGCACAAAGGCTCGCGGAGACGACGACGCGCCACCTGTCGGCGTCATGAAAAATAGCAGTTGTTCCGTGTACGAATACAACCGATGAGCGAAGCTAGAGTGACCTAGAATAGGGGGGAGTGTCCAAAGCGGCGCGCGAATACATGGGAGGAGTGAGGGCCTTTCGCGGTGAACTCCCGCGCCGCTGCCGTGCCGGACCCGTGGGCTTTCTCCGCGGTGGAAGCCGCGTCAAAGCGGCGAGCGTCTGCTACGCGCCCGATATTTTGGCCGCTAATAGCCAACGTTGCGGTAATATGGAGAAGATTTAATACTGCGTCACTGAAACATAACACTGCAGCGACTCACCACACAGAGAACACGTTTGTGGGTAGTGAAACAGGGATTTTCCATATTTGTTTCAGCCGCTTTGTCACCGCAACCATCCGCACTTACGCGCCCGTTTGAGGAACGCATTCTGAGCGCACCATCGTGAGCGAAGGTGCTTAATTTAGTTTCGTGGGGAATGACGAACGTTAACGCGCTGCAGAAAAGAATAAGCTGGAGATCACAAAGCTAACACGGAGAACGTAGCAGATATATATACATAGTAAATGGCTATCTCATGCTAACGAGTTTGCACACTTCATGTCCTTTCTTTTATTTCGCGCGTTCGATTTGTTTTACATGGCTGCCTCCCGTGCTTTGCTATTTCAAGCATTTTCATGCGAACCGGAATGTGTCCGTCAGCGTGGTCGCGCTACCAAAAGTAAAAAATGACTCGCGTAATTAACTCTCGCGTATCGTTCACCTGGTAAGGTGATATGGCATCACTAACTTGACATGCTCGTGATTTGCGTAACGACTAACGGTAATAATATGGCGTGTGGCGCGCAAAGTCACTTTATTCGGCCATAAATAATTCTGACGATGCGTGGTCTGATGATATGTCTCCGTCAGGAAATGAAAACATTGTGCTCAGCAATATCGATCTCAAGATGTGGGACTTACCGATACATTTTGAAGCATTGACCGCATGGGTAAAATACACGAAAAAAAAATCAAGCTCATAAGGTCCCTACGCATTCGCCTAAGACGACTCGGCGGCAAAAGCCATGTTCTTTTTTCTCCATTCAATGCCTTAATGCTCCCCCGCCCCCCCCTCCAAAAGCTTTCTGCGCCTAATATGGTTTCGCACTGCCGCCAGGATCGAAGGCATTGCGAGGTTTCTGCACGTCACCTGGTTTTACATGGCCTCCGTGATCGGCCCACAGATCACGGAGGCAATGCAAAGTGACCATATGGGTGATGAAATCTTCACATGACATCACGCTGAATGACGTCATGATGCAGTCACAAATTTTATCGATCTGAGACGTCCATGTGACGTTATCACGTGATATTTTTTTGCATCACTCGTGTTGACAACGCGGGAGGCCGGTGGTTAATTTCCGTTTTGATGAGGCATCTAAAGCTTTCGCCTTTAGAAAGACCAGACAAACCAAAGTAAATGAATCAATTACAGTGCACCATCGTGTACGCCTCACATCATTTTACGAGTGATCGCCGGAAAACAAACGTGATTCTCAGCTCACAGCAGCTGATTACGCACGCCCGTGGTACGTACACAAGAGGCTTGCTTTACCTATCAGGCCATGTCTTTATATTTATTAAAGAGATGATAGACATGCTGTGTAAGTTAATGGGAAAATTTAGAGCTGTGGCAGTACTAGGGAGCTTGAGCATGAAAGCGTGGTGTACGCTATATTGAGCTCATCAGCAAAAAAAAAAAAAAAAAGAAAACAAGAAAAAAAAACGGGAAATTGCAGCCAAGTTCCCTCACACTGAATTACCGCGGGAACAATTGCATTTCATGTAACTACTCGTCTACATTTTTTTTTTTGTAAAAATCTCTGAACCGTGCGATCGCTAACCACTGAGAACCTTGAAAATATCTGAAGTTAAGAATGAGCTGTTTGAAACTGTAACTTTAATTTTATGATATCTGGATATTGGTACTGCATTTTCTATAATACGCTTTTTATGCACAAGCTTGCGGAATAATGTAAGTTTACCTGGCAGTGCTTTTCTTCAAATGTCGGAATTTAACTCAAGCTTTGCGCTCGGTGAGCCTTGCTGTACGCTACCTCAAAAGCGAAAATAAACCAACCATATCGCGGTCGTATGGCCATCTCTACCCTTTCTTTTGTTTCCTTTACGTCTTCCCGATGAGCTCTATTCATAATAAAGTGCTAGTCAAGGCTAATAAATTGTCGAATAAAGCTGTGTGCATATGGCTAGAAAACCACTGGCGACCACGAGCAGTGGTGCTCGTATATAGTGGTGAGCGAAGCGGTCCCTGCGCGTATGCATTTCAGCTGACTGCGCGTGTAACTTACCTTCTTTTATTACTCTTAATTCTTGCATGCGCGATACCATTGCCCGATTACCCGTGCGAAAAAGTTTATGTTCGTTCTTTCCTTGTCCCTGCTCATTTCGCGCGTTTTTACGCACGCACCAACGTTCCCAAGCTCTATCACTGGAACTAGGCCACGCTGATGCCGCTTGACACGTGATTTTTTGCATTCTGTTGTTGCCCCCAGACTAACACAACGCTTAAAGATGGGTACGCTCTATTCCGCACCGCATTATTAAAGTTAAGCAGACCTCAAGCGCCCTGTGTGGAAACCGAGCGCAAAAAACTACAGCGCGTAGCAGACGCCCCTCGCTTTCCGCGCGCTCCCGAGCGCGGAAAGCCCACGGGTCCGGCGCAGCAGCGGCGCGTGGCGGCAGTTCACCGCAAAAGGCCCACGCCGGAGCCGGCGCTTTGGACACTCCCCCTATTCTAGGTCACTCTAGCGAAGCTCCTTATAAATGGGACGCAGGCGAAACACGGCGCGTTTCGCCTGCGACACGAAACACGGCGCAGTGTTTCGTGTCCCTTCATTCGTGTTACCATTTCTTGCGCACCAACGTGCTAAGATGAGTTCCCAACTAGCTCAGCACTCCGTACTTCTCATGTAAGAGATATAAGGCGCATTTATGAAGCGCCATGCATATACGTTGGTAGTGCGGTGGTTAGTGTGCCCGACACCTATTAGCCTCGAGAAGTTGAGGCAGCGCCGCCTGGTGGAAGGCCTGGATGACCTCACGGCACGGACTCTTCGACGCCCACTATGGCGCGCCTACATAAAGTGCGCTTGCTTTGTACGCTGTTCGATTGTTTGCGGTCGCTTTTCGCCTGTCTAAAGCTTTTGATGGATGGCGAAAACAGCATCAATAATGCTCCTAGTAAAACAGCAAGAAGCTATACATTTTTTCAGTACATTCGCCACCGGTACCCACGCTCCGTCGTACACACTTTGATCAGCTTTGTTGTTGTGCTAACCTCGAGGATGGGTTCGATTCTCGACCACGAGAGGTTTTGGTTCGGCCAACATAAACTCTTTCTCCTAGTTTTTTTTTATTCTCTTCGTTTACAATTTGCCGACGTCATTTCGATGACGCAAACCATGTCAGAGAAGTCTTGACGGACCCCGGCATAAAACACTTTCATGTTAACTTGATATTTCACCTCAGCTAACAGCTTTCCTAAGCCTCCATCCAAGTTTCCAATACAGTCACAGAACAGCAGACGAACAGATCAGCACGAAGAAGACGAACACACTATGGAAGCGCCACCGACGACGACTGGTTCAACGAGTGTTGAGACACGCGCTCCGATAGAAGCTTGGCTATCTGTGCGGATCTGGAGCACAGTAGGTCACGGTTACCGCCTATGGCTGCCATCAAGCCACGCTCAGTAGATCTATTGCATTGCAAGAGCCATTGCAGATGCAGGCGTGCATCTGCGATGGCGGTGGCTTGGCGCCAGCCTCCCAGCAGCAGAAGCCGTCGAAGCCCTTGCAAGGAGGGGAAAAAATTCTATTTAACCTCCCTGAGCCTATGTAACGAGAGATCTAGCATGCTCAATTTCTAAACGCGCCTGGCGCCCCCGGCGAGGTGTGTCCTATTCCCTCCATACATAAAACGTGGGAAACGACACACTGACGAAGGAATAGAAATGGTAGCGGCACTGGCTCGTTTGTCTGCCTACGTCTGTTTAAAAACAGTTGTGTTTCCACCGTTCTCAAGATGAAGCTTATTCGCCTTGCTCAACTGTCTGCCCCGCTTAATAGCGTATGATATTGCGACTGCCGCCGGATGCGCTGTAGGTGCCAAACTATTGCAAGACCGTGGCCTTGGAACTTCTGCCGCGTGATGTGTATATGGCTTATACGGTGTAGTACTGCATGCGACAGTTAATCAAAGCGCGCCGCACCAAAGTACGACGACTCCACGCGTGACATTAAAGAGCGAACTTCCCCGTGCAGAAAAAGTTAACGCTGATTTGCTGATGGCACCACTTCAAAGCATTAAACAGAAGAGCGAAAGAGAGTCAAGGTCCTGTGGCTCTCTTTTCAAACTCAACCTTAGAATATACGGCAACCTTCCTGAAAAAAAAAAAAAAAAAAAAAACCAGGACATTTGTGCCGGAGGCCCGCCCTTTGTAATATATAAAAGTTAGTGAAGTTAATCATATTGCAATCTCCCTTGCCATTTCTAGGTGCCTAGAATACCACTTTCCAATTTTAATTAAAAGTTAATTGTGCCCTAAAGCATGGTAAAACAATTAAGACAAACATTCTCCTTAATCAAATGAGACGCGATCGATCAAAGAAGTTTCGCTAGCAAGAAAATGAAGCGAAATCGAGTGACTACATGGGTGACTACACTCAACATTTCGCTATCTGCGAAAGTTCGCGTCATGTTTCTTCGACGTGTGGAGCCCGTGGAACGTAGCCCTAAATTTTGGAGTATTCTGCACATCCGTTCCGGTATTATTCTTACGGAATCCTAAAGCGGAAGTATTTGCAGCAGCTCTTAAGCATTCTGGTGCAGCCCAAGTCGCACACACGCGTAAGCAGCTAACTCTGCTCGAGCACTTACTCCACGAGCAAGTGAGCCGGTTCAGCTGGGAACGAAAAGATGCCGCATGGCTAACTACAAATAAAACAAAAAAATCACGCCATATCCACGAAGTGAATGATGATGAGTGGGCGAAGCTCGATCGTTTTCATCCATGGCAGAAAGAGAATGTGCGGTCTGGAACGCGCTTATACTTCATGGTCATCAGCGTCATCGTCATCGTTATCACGTGTAGTGGGTACATTCCACTATACTGCGTCATCGTCATCTTTATCACGTGTAGTGGGTACATTCCACTATACCGGAACGCGCTTATACTTCATCGTTATCACGTGAAGTGGGCCCATTCCACTACACGTGGCTACCTACCTACCTACCTACTACTACTACTACTACTACTACTACTACTACTACTACTACTACTACTACTACTACAGAGGAGGGACAGACCCACACCCTTAGGAGCTTCGCCCCTAAAAAAGCTCACAGGATCCCTTATGCATTTGCCTAGTACGACTCAAAGGGGAACACCATCTTCTTTTTGTTGCAATAACAATTATATGGACGCTATCGACGGGTATTTACCACCGCCGTCGCTGTCATTTTCCGTATAAAGTCCAAATTGATGACATAACCCCGCGAATCTTACGTTCTGCCCTCTACCGGCGAGCACAAACTCGCGAGCGCTGCTGACGAACGCGGATGAAGCGGAGATGAAACAAGCCGGTCTTCTCCATCGCACGGAGGGTGCCTGCGTTAGCATCACCCACGTTAGGCCTGCTGTCGTTTGCTGACCGTGCGGAGAGGATACGCCACACCCGTCTTTCGTAAGGAGCATGAAGGGAAGCCTGAAGAGGGGGGGGAGGCGCTGCGTGGCTCTAAAGATGCGGTCGCTGGCACGCACACTATCTCGATAGACATCAGGAGACGGCTCATAAACTTGTGCTCGCAACTCTTACTTTGCATTTAGTGAAGTGACAGCACGGAAACCACTTCGGTCCCTGGAGCAGCCGTATTCATTTAAACGACGTTTTATTGAGTCGATTTGTACCACTGTCAATGTGTGCCACTTTTCGCTGCGTTTAAAACACCCATAATAAAAAAAAATGGTCAACATTAGCGCCGCTGTTACTTGTGGTACCATCTACCGGGAAATAGAAGAAGGCTAGTTTAAGTTTTATTGCGATATCAATTATATGGACCCTCTCGGCTGGTTTTTGCCGTCGGCGTCGCCGTCATGTCCCGTATATGCATAGGTCGGCAAAACTTGTGGAGCTCACTCAGACTCACTCAAGAAATATATCTTGCGCCTTGGACTCACTCGGACTCAGACTCACCAAAATTTTCCTCAGTCTGACTCACTCGGACTCACACTCACGAAAATTTTCTTCAACTGGACTCACTCGGACTCAAACTCACCACAACATTACTCACCCGTACTCACTCAGACTCAGACTCACGGCTCGATCTGAGTCTGAGTGAGTCCGAGTGAGTCGACTAATGAGTCCGTTAGCCTAAAATTAGCTTTTTCGCCCATCGTGCCAATGCACATTATAACCAATATCTCACGTAATCGGTGCTCTTCTTGGCGCTTTTTGATATAGTACCTTCGATACGAGCTATGAGTGCTTGCAAATCATCAAGGTCATTTTTTATTGAAAGAGATGTGAACATAACATATATTTACCAAGAACTTCCCTGGAAGAGTTAGTGAGCAGGGGGTGGTCAAGGCAACCCCCTACGTAATTCACGCCTCTTATCAATAAATAATGAAATGATGTATGAACGATACTGCTTTGGAATACGTGTGAGTAGACGGCAGTAAAAACGTGAATCCTAGCAAGGCTGATGGTAATGCTGAGTACCAGTAGATGGGAGACGGTATATGTATATGTATCTATATATTTAAAAAAGTCAGAAAGAAACATAATTCATAAAAATGCTTCCGACGCGCGGCATCGAACGAGGGACCTCCTCGCTCGGCAGCGCGCGGCGCTAACCGCTGAGCCACGAAAGCGCACATCCCTCAACGTTCAAACGGTGAGCTATTTATATTCGCAATGCCCATAGACTGTCGCGCCCATAGCGGAATTTAGGAGCGTCCTCTCATGGATGATCAGTAGACGACACCACGGCAGCCCCTACGCAGTCGCGCACTTGTTCGGCTGTGTTAGCAAGAAAGAAACACTACGAATTTGCATGTTTCCTGCTTCAGTGAACAAACTGGGCCCTCCGTGACACGATAAATCTGACTCGTTCCCGCGAGACGCGAAGTTTTCGTGAAAATACGTGCCAACTCGCGCGTCCAACGATGACCCACATCGTACAAATATCAGCTTCGCGAGGTTTTTTAAACGCTGTCGTCTGACCTTCTCAGTTGAAACTCACCTTGTTTTACTTGCATATAGCATTTGTCAGTGCTCTTGTAGTGCATGAATTTATAACATTGTAGGCAGGAAGTCGCGCGAGCTAGCGATGTATAACTGAGTAATCTCAAATTGGCCAGCGCTGCGCCGCTTGTTTTTGTACTTTTGTTGATAGATGGCAGCACTCTGCAAGCGATTTGTTTGATGACCGGTGTGAGAGCAAGAAGTTCTGCCGGTTCTGCGCGCCCAGATAACGTTGTGACGAGGATTAATCGAAGTCGTTCGGCGGAGGAAATTCTTCAGATTGCTTTCAGCAATGATGTTACGAGGAACCACCTTGACGACGAGGATTTTTTCACTGGACGGCATAAGCGTGCGCAGGGTTCCCCTTCAGGGGGGGGCGAAGGTTCGTTGCAGCGCCCCCCTCCCCTATTAAGTCAATGTATAGGGCCGACTTTGCGCCCCCCTTCTTAGGTAACTTGGGGGGGGCGGCTGCCCCCTCTGCCCCCCCTCGTGCGCACGCCTATGCTGGACGGAGAAGGCTGTGAAAGCGTGTGTGTGTGTGTGTGTGAGAAGGAGTGTGACAGCGACGATGAACGATCAGCTGCTAACTCACGAGGAGCGAGTTGCACTTCACGTCCCCTCGCGCGCTCATGTTTTTTCACGCTCGTAAGTCACTGATTGTATTTAATGCATAGTATCCTTCAGCGAGATCAAAATAAAAACATAGTTTTTCTTGTACATTGCACGTAGCGCAATTATTGTCGATATTATCGAGCGCCGCATTCCGCCAAAACACTCGAGTTCGGAACAGGGAAGCGAAATGGTTAGAGCGATGAAACGTGCAGTCACGGCCACAATCCACGCCTATCGGCTCACTTCTCCTCGACTTCACCGGTACATTCCGATCGGCATAGTTGTTCGACGGATTTTCGCAAAGTCCGAAGAATTCGTCGTTGCGAAAAAGCATACGTGCGTGTTCTTTTCGATATTCATGTTTCGATCGTGCTGATCGAACCTGCGGCATCCGAGTGCAGTGAATTGCGCACGGCTTGAGTCTGAGCATGGCTGTGATACAAGCGCTACTAAATAGGATGTTAAATGCTTATGTTCCGTTGAAGAAGCAACTCCGCGTTCCTGACAGCGCAAGTAATGACGACGGCATATGATTGCAAACCATCGCCACGTTAAACATTCGGTTCCGTGCAGCAGCGCTGACGCTACTCGCTAGCGGCCTACCACTGCGGCAAATCCGTCAGGCAGGCTCGGTACACAGTATCTCGGAGTGCCGTTCAGGTCATACGTCAATTCTAGTTAATAAAGTTTTCTACAGCACGCACAGAATTTCGCACAGCATCGCTTATGCACGGTAACGGAGCTGAAATATAACCTTTCACACCGCGGCAAATAATTAGGTGGCGAGCTTCCATGGTTTGAGAAAGCATTTCGGTCTCGTATCCATTTCAGTGTAGCTCATGACTTCATCCGGTGAATGTTTACCGGGGCCGTACGTACGCACGTCCTATCTGTTCCTATGCTAACAAACGGATTGACCCTCCATCGGGCGCCATCTTGAATCGTACAGCGCGCCACCTATAGTTCGTGGGCATTGCGAATACAGCGAGTTTTCAGCGTCTTTCCAGCATTGTCAGCGAGATGGCGCAAAGGCCGCGCTCGGCGGAACTTAGCTCCGTTAGCTCGGTGCCCGCCCCGCTCGTCGCGACGCCCGCGCTGCCCGCGCTCATGCACTCATCTGCCTCACGCTGCCTCACGCCCTTAGCTCCGTGGGGGGTAGACGCCCTTGCGCGCGCGCTTATCTCTGGGGGGGGTGGAGGTAGGGGTGGGGTTTCGCCGGAACGATTGCGTTGTAGTCACCGAGCGCACGAAGGTCACTTCGCTCGCGGCAGCCCCCCGTTTGCGAAAAGAACACGCTTTCCAAACACAGCGAAGTAACAACTGTGACACTTGTTAGTTCGCGCTCGTCTGTACCTGTGAATACGTTTCGTGCGTCGTTTTTGTTTGAGCAGCGCGTTAAGTGTCGAGCTGTGAACGTTGCTAGTTCTCTCTCGTCCTGTGCGTGTTGTTTTCGTGCGTCGTGTGTGCGTGAGCAGCGCGCTGCACGTTTCAACCTGCTTCCCATTCGTCGCTTGACATTCCAATTTGTTGCTATCGCATTCATTGCTTCGCCTTGTGGCGAAACAGTGACTTTTTTAATTCGCTACGACATGTGGCACGGACAGCAAATTGGTTTTTGTACGTGTCTTGATTGCAGTTCGCTATCAGATATGGTGGCCTAAATGAGCGCCCTGAAAACATCACTTCAACATGTCTGTGAAGTGTTTCATTTTAAGCGTTCACTAAACAGAACCTAGTGACTCACTTTCAATACAGACAGAGCTTTTTGCTGCCCTTAATATTTAGTTTTCTGTAACGAACCATTTTACGGCTTGATTTTGGCTGATGGTGCTAGCCCTAACAGGGCAGCTATCCCAGTGGTACCGTTGCACATATGTAGTATTTCCATTTTTATTGTCGCGGATGTTTTATTTGGACAAGCGGCGTCAGTCGCAGTCCGCTTTAGGAAGCAGCCAATTACTGTAGTCGCGAAATCCCGTTGGCTGATGTATACCTGATGCAGGTTCGCCTTCGCGTGCGCTCGGCATAAAGGCATGATAGTTATCTGTGGAGCAAATACCAAGTTCCACTGTGCATTGAATGTTCCAAGCAATTTGAAAACCATGTTCCTGTTCAAAAATTTTCTGTTCGTTTGGTACTGCCTGAGTGCAGCGGTACACATATGTACTGTAGTGAAGAAGAAGAAGAATTGGCCTCAGCGGCATTGTTCTGTGCCTCAGTGTAATCACCATCGGCATGAGCTCGTGGCTGCTGCGCTTGGCTGAACGCTGCTGACCACTGCCAGTTCTACTGCATTCTTTGCTAATAAACATCCTAACAAGTGGTGGAGGTGCTGGGTACGCAAGAGATCAAAGAGAGTTGCCGAGCAACCACGGCGCGGATGAATTCTTGGATCGTCGAGAGAAGAGGAGCGTGGTCATCTCCTATGCCAAGGCTGGACAGAGAGTCGTCAGGTGCCGAGGGACGTCTGGTGTGGAGACGTTGCCTACGCAGCTCGTCGTAACTCTGGCATAATTCGGTCAGTTCGACGACAGTGCGAGGACTCTTCGACAACAACATTTGGAAAGCGTCGTCCTCAATGCCCTTTATGATATGTTTTATCTTCTCTTCTTCTGACATCGACGCATTTACCCGCTTGCAAAGGTCAAGAATGTCCTCAATGTAGCTGGTGAAATTCTCACCAAGCTGTTGGGATCGGGTACGCAAGCGTTGTTCAGCGCGGCGTTTGCGTACCTCGGGCCGTCCGAAAACTTGGGTGAGGCTTGTTTTGAAGACGGACCACGTAGAGAGGTCAACTTCGTGGTTTATGAACCACAGCTTGGCCACGTCCGAGAGATAGAATGAGACGTAGCCCAACTTGGCGTCGTCGTCGCACTTGTAGACACTCACTCGCTCGTAAGTGGAGATCCAATCGTCAACGTCCTCGTCGTCAGTGCCCGAGAAAACGGGGGGAATCTCGAAGACGCAAGGAACCGGCGCAGAGTAGGGTGGGCGGTGCCGGTGGAGGAGTTGGAGGAGTGGTGCTTGCGTCGTTGGGCATGACGGATGGTAGAGTGCGATTCCGCAGTTCCAGGGCGATCGAAACCGAGCAGCCTCCACCACTTGTTAGGATGTTTATTAGCAAAGAATGCAGCAAAGAATGCCGCTGAGGCCAATTCTTCTTCTTCTTCACTACAGTACCACTTTTTATGCCACGCTATCAAGACAGTGATATGTGTCACATTTATCTCAGAACCTATTCTGCCGACTTTTTCATAAATTGTGTCAAACATTTTCTTAAGTCATCCTAATGTTGTTCTGCAGATTTTAAGAGAAAAGATTTATTTTGAAAGTAGTGCCTCACAAAGGGTTAAACGAGGTAAGTTCCAAAAGGTTAGCAGGTAGCTTTACTTTGTATAACATTACAATTTGTTGCTATCGTATTGATTGCTTTAAGCGAAACGGATTTTTTTATCTTCAGTCGATGTATCGATCCTCCCATGCGCTAACCTAACGTTGACTTGCATTACCTCCAAAATCGGAGGCATTGCAAGCTTCCTGCACCTCACCTGATTTTTCAATGTCCCCGTAATCGGCCGTCCTGTTCACGAGCGACGATGTGATGTGGTGACGTCACATAGTGACGCCGTGATGAGTATTGTTAGCGAACAAACGGAAGAGCCGCAACGGTTAGAATCGTTTATTCAGAAGATCAGAACATAACATCATCATGGTGATTAGCATTCTTTATCTTCTAGTTCGTTTTCTTCTCCTTTTTCTTCCTGTTTCTACATCTTCCCGGGGCCGCAAATGTGAATAAACCAGCTTCCAGTGAATAAACCAGCTTTCTGGGTCTTCGTACGTACTTATTAAAGCGAAGCTGAATCATTTTTTGAATGCGGTAAAACGGCCTGGACTGGCTCCATTGTCAGAGATATCGTGATTTTTTCCCGCGATTGTTGCAAATGCAGCTTTAAAATGCACGAAAGAAAAGTTTGCATTGCTTTGACCACGCGAGCGCACCGAAAGTGTGGGCGTGGAAACGAACTGACCAGAACTATGTGATCTTCGGTTCCTTTGGCGGAGCCGCGCTGCACTCCGATGGAAGGTTCCCGTCACTCAGTGATCCAAACTGCGAGAGCACTGCTGATAAGTGATTGGTCGGCGTTAAGTGCACATTGATGAACTCCATGCCCTTGTGTGTGAGGTTAAAGGTGTCATAAACAACCGACCATTAGCGTATGTTTACGATGAACCTTAAGAATCTTGTGGCGGCAGCCAAGCCAAGCCAAGCCGCCAGGCAGCGCCACCCTCCGCTGCTCTCCGGAACCTGCAGAGAACCTGAATAAAACCAGTTGATGTTTGGGATCCACACCGCGCGGTCGTGTCTGCTTCTCCCGCGCGTACACGCGTCCCAACAGTGGTGACCCGGACGAGGCTTACCGCCTTTTTCAAGCGATCGACGCCATGGAGACTCCCCTTGCCGCACCGGCCATCTCCGCCGTCGACATCAGGCTCCCGCCGTTTTGGACAGCGGACCCGCAGCTGTGGTTCCTGCAGGTGGAGTCCCAATTCACCGCTCGTCGTATTGCCGCTGAGCTAACAAAGTACCACCACGTGGTCGCTAGCCTCCCACCGGCAATAGCGAGCGAAATACGAGATCTGCTGGTCGCTCCACCTGCAGAGAACGCGTACACAACGCTGAAACAACTGCTCATCAGCCGCCTCACGCCGTCGGAGCCTCAGCGACTGCAGCAGCTACTGCACGACACCGACCTCGGGGACCGGACGCCCAGCCAATTGTTGCGCCACATGAGGCAGCTGTTGCACACGGCCGGCGCAGCCACCACCGATGCCGACAGCAGACTGCTTCGCGAGCTGTTCCTACAGCGACTTCCGATCAACGTGCGTATGGTCCTCGCCTCGGCTGCCGACAAACGCCTGTCTCAACTCGCCGAGCTCGCGGACTCGGTGCTGGCGGTCGCTCCGCCGTCCGTCGCGGCGCTACAGCCAGACATCGCCGGCGGCGCGCCTACGACCACGCTGCATGACATCCGGGAGCAGATATCCCGCCTCGCCGATACCGTCGCAGCGATGCAGGCCCGCAGCACTCCCGAGGAGCGCCAGCGCCCAGCAGCGCATCAGAGAATCTGCTGGTATCACAGGAAGCATGGCAATGCTGCTCGCAAATGCATTCCTCCTTGCGACTATGCGGGAAACGGGAGCAGCCGGCACTGAGGACGACCAGTGTCACAGAGGCCCCCGAACGTCGTCCATCAGTGTTTTTCCTCACCGACCGCGACAGTGGCCTTCGATTCCTCGTGGACACCGGCGCTGAGGTGAGCGTGTTACCGGTTGGGTCCACCGATCGCCGTGTCCCTAGTGCGTCCCCCCTTCAGGCGGTCAACAACACAACCATCGCCACCTACGGACATCGCTCGCTGCCACTCGATTTAGGCTTGAACAGAACGTTCCGGTGGATTTTCATCGTGGCAGCAGTGAAGTTCGCCATCTTGGGTGCGGACTTTCTTCGGCATTTCGGCCTTCTCGTCGACGTGCGCAACCGCCGCCTTCACGATCCCGTGTCGCAGGCAACTGTGCAAGGCAATCCCTCGCACCACCCTCCGCTGAGCCCCACTCTGCTCGGGCCGTCCGGTGCAGAACGTTTTACCCACATCCTGCAGGATTTTCCCGAGTTGACGAGGCAGGCCGCCAGCCAGCGCCGCGGCGAAGCACGAGGTACGCCACTACATCGCCACCAGCGGCCCACCCGTGCACGCGCGGCCTCGCCGTTTGCCTCCAGAGAAGTTGAAGGTCGCACGACAGGAATTTGAACACATGATGGAGCTAGGGATCATCAGACCCTCGTCGAGCGCCTGGGCGTCTCCTCTTCATATCGTGCCAAAGTCAACGCCGGGAGACTGGCGACCATGCGGGGACTATAGGGCGCTGAACCAGGTAACGACTCCAGACAGATACCCGGTACCGCACATACACGATGTCACGACGAGGCTTCACGGTGCCACTATCTTCTCGAAGATCGACCTGGTGCGGGCATACCATCAGATTCCCGTTGCCCCGGAGGACGTCCCGAAGACCGCCATCGCAACGCCTTTCGGACGTTTCGAATTCCTCCGAATGCCATTCGGACTCCGAAACGCGGGTCAGACATTCCAGCGGTTCATGGACGGTGCTATACGCGGCCTCAGCTTCTGCCACGCCTATCTTGACGACTTGCTAATCGCCAGCAGCACTCCGGAAGAGCACGTGAATCATCTGCGCATCGTCTTCCAGCGCTTAGTGGAGCATGGCGTGGTCGTGAACATGGCCAAATGCGAGCTTGGTGTGCGGCAGCTCTCGTTTCTTGGACACGTCATCTCCGCCTCAGGAGTTCTTCCTCAACCCAACAAGGTTGAAGCCGTGCAAGGATTTCCGCAGCCGACCGCCAAGCGCCAGCTTCGGCAATTTCTGGGTTTGGTAAACTTCTACCGCCGTTTCATTCCCCGCTGCGCCCAGATCCTTCAACCTCTCCACGACCTGCTGGCCACTTCACGGAATGGCTCAGACACCCTCTCCTGGTCTCAAGAAGCAAAAGAAGCCTTCTGCGAGGTCAAGGACGCTTTGGCAAACGCCGCACTGCTTGAATACCCCAGGTCCGGTGTCCCGCAGAGCGTAATGGTGGATGCCTCCGATACAGCCGTCGGGGCTGTATTACAGCAGCTCGTTGGGGGGAATCTGGCGCCCGATTTCCTTCTTTTCGAGGAAGCTAACACCTACCGAGCGCCGCTACAGCACCTTCGGGAGAGAACTGCTGGCCGTGTACGCTGCCATACGACATTTTCGCCATTTCCTGGAAGGTGTAGAGTTTTTTCGTCCTCACCGACCACAAGCCGCTTACTTATGCATTGCGCTCGCTAAGCTCCGACGGTGGAACGCACACAGCACGTGAACGGCGCCAAATGTCCTATATATCAGAGTTCACGACTGATATCCGCCACGTCAAAGGCGGCGACAACGGGGGTAGCGGACGCCCTCTCACGGAATCCTGTGAACGCCATCATGCCCACACTACAGGTTGATCTTCCCGCTTTGGCAGCCGCTCAACGTGAAGATGACGAACTGAAACACCTGTTGACCGCGACCACTGCCCTGAATCTTGAGTGGATCCCAGTTCCCGGATCCGAGGACAAGGTCCCAACAATCTCTTCCTTGGACTCAAAAGAAGGTGGAAAGCGAAAGGTACAAGCCGACATCAATGAAGAATGGGACGATCTTCCACGTGTGTGGAGAATGCGCGATTAAGTTACTAAATTATGGCTGGAAAGATAGAACTCAGAATAGGTAAAAGAAATAAGGTGAGCAAAAAAGCAACCTGCAAAGAGTAATTATCAGCAGGAATTGAAAAAAAAAGTGGCATCGTTTTACTAGAAGAAAGATATTCAAGAGACTTCTGGAAAGTACTCTTGGGGAAGGGCGTTTCCCAGGCCGATCCAAGCCCCTCAGGAGTCTGCATATTGAGCACACCTGACAAAGCTTACAGAGTTCTTATGACTCTCGAAGGCAAAAACCTTATTTTTCTTCACTCGATGTCTTGACCCTCCTCCGTCCCCCCCTCCAAAAGCTTTCAGCACCTAACGTGGCTTTGCACTGCCACCAGGATCGAAGGCATTGTAAGCTTTGTGCACCTCACGTATAATTGCACTGCCTCCGTGATCCAGCCCACCAATCAATGAGGCAGTAAAAAGCGGCGATATCACGTGATGATGTCATCATGTAAGGTCACAATGACATCGCAAATTTTATGAAGCCATGATGACGTCATATGGTGACTTCATCACGTGATGATATTTTGCATCACATGTGTTCAGGCGGTGTCCGTTTTCAAGTTTGATGATCGAGGCATCTATGGCTTTCGGCCTAAAGCAAGGCTGAAGCTCTTGAGTGACATTGGAGTGGGTAATCGCAGTATAATCCATGCTAAATTCGCAAACGATGTGACAGTTGCTCAAAAACGACCGCGAACAGCATTTTTTGGCAGAAAACAGCAGCTGCAGCCGCAAGGATTCTCGAGATAGTGAGCAAACGTGTTCACATCATCTTCGGTACGCCTCGTCATCTGCAACAGCAGCAATGTTCAAGCGTGGCCTCAGAGATTACTCCGACTACGGCGGACAGACGGAGCTGGTCGCGGAGGCCACATTATAGAACGACAGACGCTTGTTGACACTGCTCAGATGTTTTTCGTTACGGCAGATATTGTAATCCAGGAGCAGAACTTTTGGAGTCTGTATACTACTGAAGCCTCCGCAGTTCTTTGATGGTCGTTGAAGGTCGTTGTCCCATTCTTCCTTGATGTCAGATTGTGTCTTTCGCTTTCCACCGATCAGATCTGCTGCAGTCCAAGGAACAGATTCTTATAGTTCATCGTAAACATACGTTGATGGTCGGTTGTTCATGATGCCTTTAACTTCACCAACTAGGCTGTGCAGCCCATCAATGTGAACTTACCGCCAACCAATCACTTAGCAGAGCTCTCGCAGTTTGGATCACTGGAGTGACGGAAACTTTCCATCGAATTACAGCGCGACTCCGCTGAAGGAACCGAAGATACAGCGAACCCTCGTTAACTCGAACTCACATATCTCGAAATCTCGGTTAATTCGAAGCTTTTTTCTCACCATGCATTAACCTCCCACAGGTGCTATTTATTTGCTCCCCTTATACCGAAACGTTTTTCGGAAGGGGAGCGCGGATATCTCGAAATCTTGACCAGGAGGGCGTAAGGCAAAGTGCGCTTCCAACACGCAACGACGGCTCCGTGCGAACGCTTATCTCTTACTATACGTGCCGAATGCGGTGGTGAAGGGCGAATTTGAAATTCCCGAGGACCCAGCGGTTTCCTACCCGCCTTGTCAAGCAACTATGGGAGTGATCACTAGTGCGCGCCCTGCCCGCCACTTTTGCGTGGTGGGACGGCGTGTGCAGCGTGCGCAGGCGTGCGCCCGTCATTATGCAACC
>JALIZH010019575.1:0-35675 GCA_030522465.1 Rhipicephalus appendiculatus | reverse complement strand
AAACGCACGTCTTCAACATTAAGCGCTTCTCACCATTATTGGTTCCGTAACGGTCGACTGCGTCAGAGGATTAGTGAGAAAAATGGGGCAAGTCTCCATGGACATTCATTCGTTTTCTTCGTCTTATAGCAGGTAGCTTCATTTTAGCGGCAGATCTTCGAGCACGCAATGAATTTCACTGCTTTCAAGTGGCCCAGTCTCCCCTGGCAATGCATTAAACGGAAGAAGCGTGGTCTGCCTCACTTCTAATTTTGGAGAATATTAAATCGATAGTCCGCTCAGGGGCACCATTTAAGTTTGAATAACGATACCTGTCACCGGAAGTTACTGCAGGAAGTGTTAGCGAAGCACCCGATGCATTAATCAGACTTAAGCGTGTCAAAGCATTCAAAAGACAAAAAAAATTGAACATTCGCGGTTCCTTTGTGCTATTTCTTTTAAATAAACCACGACACTGTATTGCCTGCTCAGAAGAATGGCCACACATTGCTTTTTCTTGAATACGTTTGCTTTCCGTCATCTATACTTAAAAAGTCGGTTAACGTAACTTGAACAGGAGCGATTCCACGAGTATCCATTAATGATCGACATGGAACATTCCGCAGACATTTGCGGTCATTGTTGTGCTTTATGCAATGCGTCCCGCATTCGGTGAACTGCTTTAAAAGTAATTACTATGTTTTGAAATTCTATTTCTTTGAGCTCTTTTTCTAAAACTCTTTTTCCGGCCATCCCGTGTGCAATCTATGAAACTGCCAACGTCAGACAATTAATGAAAATAAGGTATGCTCACTTTTACTTAATCTCTCATCCTCGCACCTGTCTTCTGGGTGAACTATTATTTGATTAAACCACGCCTTTCGGAATATTCATTGTTATAGTATCAGCTGAGAGGAAACAATGAGCTATGCCGATGATTTCTCTGACATTTAGATACTTCTCGAATGTTGCGTAACGAATACGTCGCCTGGGATACAATCTGCCTGTCTCTCAGAAATTCACACAGTGTTTCGTACTGACATTACAAGAGATAACTCCTATGCCAGGGGTCTCAAACACGCGGCCCGCGGTCGGCAGATGACAGTCTTCGTCTCATATATTTTATGGAATTTGTGACCAGCTATCTGCGTCATTGCTAAATGGTGCTCGCGTTATTTGCTCGCCTATCATGATTACTAAAGCTTTGTGCGGGTAAGCTACACAAACGCGACTGGTCATCAGATTTCTTTTTTAATGAGGCACCCCATGCGGTCACCTTGTGCTTAAACATAAACGCGGAGCAAAGCCTCAATATTCAGTACAAAATTTTGTCATCCCCCCCACGCCCCCCCACTTCCAGCTTCTCACTGTTCCGGCCCTTCGCGGCGCAAAATTTCGTGACTGTGGCCCGGTAGCTGGTGTGAGTTTGAGACCTCTCTCGTATGCGATCACTATAATACCACAGGAAAGAAGTGTTGTGGAAGGATTTGACTGGTGTTCGTTTAAGTAGCCATTGTGACATTGTTCACTACAAATGTAGTGGCCTTCACACTGGGAAGCTTCATTACTTTCTAACTCCGAAATACTCTGCGAGCATGCAGAAAGCTGGGGCTGTGGACTTGTAACAATCGTTTGGGGAAAATGACGCATGTACTGCCATAAGGCCCGCTTAAAATCAAAAGAACGAAGTCTAGGTTTGGTCCAAAGACCACACTTCAGATATAAAATCAGGTTAGGAGAAACCCGGCAGTGAGCAACGTTCTTACACTGGTTGAGCCATCATGCCTGAAGCTCTCACAGATAAGAGCGTCACAGTTCTCTCTGGTAACTTTTGCAGGAAGCTGTATGGTAGCTCTCAAAGTGACCAAATGAGGGCACCATCAACGCGTCATTCATAAACCAACGACAAAGTGAACCATTACAAAGAATACCACTGGCGAGAACTGAAAGATAGCATAGGAAAAGCTGAGTCACAAGTGTCTCATCATTTTCACTAAAACACACTCTTTTCCGCGCCGATTTCTGTGCATTGAGTGTAATTAAATGCTTGTTTGCTACATTAGCGCTCCTTCGGGCTTTCGAAATCCATGTACTGATGCTAGGACTATCACAGTGTGTATGGAAGCCAGATCCTTGCACTAATTCCCAATAAGTGTTGTTGTGCGATAGATCGTGATGTGCTTGCTCGTCTGACATTCTTTCCAACCCTGGAAAAAACGGTCCAGAAATCCTAATTTTCATAATGTTGTAGCCGCGGCGAAGCATGGCGGTACGAGGAGGCTTTTGGACAATAATAAACGCAGTTGAGTGTTTTGTCGATGGAGACAACCGCCGTTGTCAGCGTAACGGGACGGAAGAAATGGATGTATGGAACATACGCATGCATAAGGCAAACCCCGTTTTGAGCACTTCACTTCTGTCCCAGTAAAGATGATGGCCATTTTTTCAGCGGTGCCTCAGTCTCTGCTGTGCAGCTTAAGTATGCTGCTATGCAGTAATCGACTAGAATCGCATGAACGTACGAATGACTGAATGAATGAATGAAAAGTTGTCTTTGTTGGTGGGTAGGGGTACGGGCATAGGGTTATCGAGTGAAACACACATGAACGGTTTCAAAGCTTAAGTGAATTTATATCCAGGAAGTGGGACAGCAGAATAAAGAAATATCGTTTTGAGAGAGTCAAGCTCAAGTGAAATATAAAAAATTATTTCATGTTTTTTTCTGGTCGGGGATGAAAAGATTAAAAGACACAGGCAGGACTGCGGAAACGGTAAAATCCTGCGAGGGTAGGTCACTATTTGAACCAAGTGCTGCATTACGCAGTCGTAGAGAAAAATAACCAAGCATTCTGATTAGGATTATCAATCTTCCGAGAGAAAATTGAACTTCGACTCATTATTGAACACAGAAAACCTCGTAGCGACTATCATTACTTCAAGGAGACATGCAGTTTTTGGCAGATCAAAGCCAAGTAACTTTAGGTTCGCATCACTGAACAAATGATCATTTCTCCTCTGTGTTTTTTATTCCTATTGATCGGTCATCTCATCTCCAGTTCAGACTAACGATTCAGTTTCAAGGGTTCTTCCAACGAGTGATCACCCATTACGAAATTGGGGGCGTTTTCAAAGTGAGTATTTTTATTTACTATTCAGATAATGGTTCAACCGATAGAAACCTCCACGCAGCTTAAGCGACTCGCCTTTTTTTCCCTGCGTATGCGAGGGTGGAACGGCTCTTTTGATCTGTCTAACAACATAGAAAAGAGCAAGTGTGTCCATGACGTCAGAAAAAGGCTAAAAAAAGAAAGCTTCATAACAAGAAACTCCAGAACTTCTCGAGAGCGAAATGGGCAGGAATTCTTTCGCTATTGCTTTGGTACCGACAAATTATCAAAATACACGATTATCAACGATGTTTATGAAGAATTTTAGTTACTTCGTAAATACTGAAATAAACATATTTCACTGATTCCTGCTAATCCGAACTCATTCACTGCGATAACAAGAGCTCAACGGTGCAGAAAGTGCGGCCGCAAGAATCATTTTGCCGCGGCCTACAGAACGAAGAAAGCGGTCAACGATGTTGAAGAGACCCGCAGCAACTCGTCGAGCGCGCAGTATGAAGGGTTGCCAGTTTGTGCCAGCAAGAGTTAGAAATGTATGATCAACGCGACCATAAAAAACAGCAAACTGAAACTCAAGGTAGACACGGGATCACAGGTAAATTTAATTCCAGTGCGTTCGCTCAAGAATTTGGGAAGCCACAAGTAAGAAATTCAGGAGAGTAACGCGACGCTACGCGTTTACCGCGGTCAAGCCATCAAGCATCTTTGAACAGTAGTGAAGCCAGTTACTCACCAAGGTAAGACAGTGAGCGTAAAATTTTTGGTGGTGTAAAAAAGATATGCCCTACACGGACTTGCTGCGTGTGAGGATCTTGGCATGGTGCGTCGCGCCTTGTAGGTATCGGTAGTGTTGTCTCAAGTTGCAACGACACAGGCAACGCTTCGGGAGCGCGTCATGAAAGACTACCCGAACTTGTTTCGCGGCTTGTGATTCGTCCTAACGCTGTACAAGATGTGATTCGACAAGGAACGCGTCCATTTATTCAACACCCATGTCGAGTGCTCCACCTCCTCAAACAACCGCTAAAAGATGAGTTGCAGCGTATTAGAGACGCAGGCATCATCGCAAGGGTTGAAGACCGACTGAATGGGACAAGGCATTTGGCCTGTAAAACAAGCAGGGAGCCAGACGCAGCAGTTGATTCAGCAGATTCAGTACGTTCACCAGTAAGCAAAGTTTCGTCAATCAGTCTGCGAGAAAGGTGGAAGCAGAAAAAAAGACTGAAAATAAGAAAACAGTATCAGAAGATTTAATTCAGCTACTCTTCTGGCCCGTTGGAAAGATAGAGAAAGGGGATGAACCCGAGCTTGTAGGACTAGCAGATAAGTTTGGAGAAGCTGAAAGGTGGATGCCAAAAACGGAGATTATTTGCAAACACTTTCTGGATGCCCCTGAGCAGAACAAGCATGACTGTCTCCGGAAATGTTCGAACGGAGAACGGAAGTTGTGCCAACAGCACACCTCGTACCATGGTGAACTGCTAAGGAACCACCGCCTCACGTCTGTTCTTCCAGACTTCAATCCACTTCGCAGCCGAAAGATCACAGAGCAACCTCGAAGCGGTGTACCAAGAGGAACGCTTTCAGGGGCTTCAGCCGTGTGACATCATTCGTCTGAGGAGTGAGATGGAATGATCACCAGAGTCAAGGGTGCTCGACGAGGTTGCACCTTGTTCGTACAGAGTACTCTCAGAAGAACGCGAGAAATACAGGCGAAATAGACAGCGCTTTCGGTCCACGTCGGAAGCCATCAATTTTAGCAACCTATCCCATGGTGAGATGACAAGAGCTGTGCCGCCACATTCTCATGACTCCATGTTTAATTCGGAAGTACTTCAAACGCCTGACCAGGATAACGACAACAGTGCTGGGTCATCTACTCCTGTTACTGACCCATTACAACCAACCGCCACAGCAGAAAGCGCTTTCGACTAACCGCCTCTTGGGAGATCGCTGAGAACATGTCGTCCAACGAAGTTCCGGACCTATACGACAAGCAGTTCAAGCATATCTTCGAGATGCAGTATTGACAAACGCATTTTCGACAAAAATGGGAGGTGCGACCGACATTACATAGTTGTGCGGCAACCTTGGGCTGCTTCTCCTTCCGAGTGTTCTAAGAATAAACGGCACTTGAATATGGGGTGCTACAGTTGCCGCAGCGTCGTGTGGTTTAAGTGGCAGTCGGGAGGATTCTATACGGGGCACCTGTGTATGATTTCTCGAATCGCGATCTCACCGACATTGAAAAGTTGCACAGGGCAACTCTTGGAACGATCACTGGACTGCCAAAGCACACGAGGAACGAAGACCTGCTCAAGCTAGTACCTATACCACCTATACGGGACATCATATGCGAAGCACAATTTCGAATGCGATGTCGCTTGGAAAATTCACCGCAAGGAAAACAAGTCATGGCATGGGATAACCGAGACCACGCGATGCCAGTGGCTCAGGAATGGCTCACAATGCCACCATGGGAAGTGCCCCTAGGTTCTCGGAGGAAACAACGTCCTATCGCCAGACGAGATGTGAAAGCCAGAAGACTACTTGAGAAGGCACTGGTACAAAGCAGACCACCGAACACCGTTGACATATACACTGATGCCACAATCAGCGGTGAAATAGCCAGCATGGCCTGGGTATGCACGTCTGCACCACAACACAATGGCTTTCACAGTTGTCAGCTTCCCGGAGGTGCAACTCTGCACGCAGAGCTACTGGCAATATGGGGGGGGCTGTCAATACTATTCTCCTCGAATTGGGGGGCATCACTACTGAAAGAATTAACTATCGCATTCTTACAGATTCGTACGAAGCAGTAACTGAACTAACGGCACCAACGACTGAAGATGCTGTAGCCACCGACACTAGAAAAAAGCTTAAAAGAATTCAAGACATCGGAACCAATGTTGAAATTCTCTGGACACCAGGGCACACTGGCGCGGACGGGGGAAACGCAGCCGCTCATGCGGTCGCCGCTAAAGCGGGTGGGTTTGAAGACATATACAATTCCCCACACCCCAGTCCCACGCCACACGCAGAATACTCTAATCCTTATCTTAAGATGTGGGCAGCAGGCTCTCCTAGCAGAGCACTAATGCATTACATTCGCACTAAAATGAAATCAGGCAGCAAAAACAGACTGTTGGAAGCTACGCCAGCGTGTATACTAAATTACAAGGGTGGGTTTACTCGTCCACAAGAAATTTTTTTGAACAAAGTTATGGCTAACTCTGCATACACGCCACACATAATTGACAAATGGCAGCAAGCTAACCGACCTTCGAGTGACAATACTCCTACGCGATGCACACACTGTCAGACGCTGTGCCGAGCAGATTTAGAACATCTGATTTGGACATGCGCAGCTTTCTCAAAAGGCAGACGGCGCATACAACATCTGCTGCATAGCGACATGACCGCTTTACGGAATTTAATAATGTCCGACCATGAAGCACAGAAAGCTCTGGCAATATACGGTAGTCAAAGTGGCCTGTTTAGAGTGGTGTAGGAGAGGTCGCCTGACCCGTGCGAAGGCGTGAGTGACATGAAGCTGCTCATCATCCTTTATTCCCCTTACCCATTTCCCACCTCATCCCCAACAGCGGCCAAGAGTCGTCCCTTTCCTTTAATAAAGGTCATATTCATTCATTCTCGTGTCTCGGCGCGTCTGTTCCTATTCGCAATGCCCACGATCTATACACGGCGCGCTGTATAATTGAAGATGGCGCCCGGAGGAGGTTCAACCTGTTCGGTCGCATAGGAACAGATAAGGACGTGCGGACGTACAGCCCGTGCAACTTTGACCGGATGAAGTGACGAGCTGCATTGAAATGTACTATATGAGACCAAAATACTTTCCCAAACCTTGGAAGCTCACCAGCTAATTATTTGCCGCGGTGTGAAAGGTTATATTTCAGCTCCGTTACCGTGCATGAACGATGCTTTGTGAAATCCTGTATGTGCTACAGAAAACTGCATGATCTAGAATTACCGTATGAACCGAACCGCTCTCCGAGGTAGTATGTACCGAGCCTACCTGACTGATTTGCCGCAGTAGTAGGCCGCTAGCGAGTAGCGCCATCGCTGGTGCATGGGACGGAATGTTTAACGTGGTGATGGTTTGCAAATATATTACACCGTCGCTAACCCAAAGAACACCAGCGCTCTCTTGCGGTTGGATGTAGAAAAAGCTCTTGACAGAATTAAGCCAAGCGCAATGCTGGAGGTTATTTCAGCAAAACTTTGGTTTGGGCGAGCTGGTTCATCGTTGAATTTGTTTGGGCAGCGCTAAGGAACACACGGACAAACACACATAGTAGACGCCACGGGTGCTGTTGGCGCCCGTGGTGTCTACTATGTGTCTTTGTCCGTGTCTTCCTTAGCGCTGCCCAAACAAGTTCAAGGTTATTTCCGAACTGGGATTGGGTAGAAAACTATATGAAGCCGTTAAATCCATTCTTGGTGATCGCTCAGCACACCTTAAATTCGGGGACATTAAATTGAAGAAAATGGATCTCGGTGACAGAGGAAGGCCACAAGGGTCAGTCTTTTCGCCTATGGCTTTTCAACCTCGCCATGTCAAAATTGGCAAAGGGATTAGGAGGGATGGACGGCATTCATTTCACGATATATGCCGACGATGTGACTAGATAGAGCGCTGAAGGAAGTACGGGGCAAGTGGAAAGCAGACTTCAGGACTGCATTTATGCGGCATTTTAGAAGGCATGGGATTGGAATGCTCTGCTGACAAATCTGAACTCTTATTATTCAATAACAGACGAAGGGGTGGAAAACTGCAGCGGTATGTCCCTGAGGAGGAGCCTAGGTTAGAACTAACCACAAAGGCTGGCAAATCTATTAGGCAAGTTGAATCGATTAGAGTCTTAGGATCATTCCTGGAGGCAAATGGAACAAATATAGAAACAATACAACACATCACAAGCAAGATTGAGGAGGTCATAAGACTCTTAAGAAGAATCACTAACAGACACAGAAGGGTTGGGAGAGGACAGCGCCATGAGACTGGTACACGCATTCGCCTTGTGTCACTTCTACGTAACAGGGATGCTTATATAGACCCAGACGGAGCTAAACAAGTTGAACAGGTTAATTAAAAGGCTTGTCAAAACAACCATAATATTGCCGTTTAATACACCAGATGATGAATCAATGAAACTGGGGCTCCACAACACAATAGCCGAGATAATTGAAGCTCAGCGAATTGCCCACAGAGACAGGCTCTTTGGAACAAGGTCAGGTAGAGCAATACATGAAGAGGTAGAGTGGTACATAACCGGATCCAGAGATTCGCGTGAGGACATAGTAGAACTAAAAGACGTTTTAAGAGATAAAATCAAGACCACTCCTTTCCCCAGGGATATACACCAGGTACACAACCAGGAAAGAAGAAAGGCAAGAGCTCTACTGCAACCAAAGCTCTGCTGCAAGAGATAGAACAGGACAGAGAACATGCGTCTTTTGTAGATGCTGCAGAGGGGTCACAGGAAAGGAAGCCTTCACGGCAGTAGTAGTAAATGCCGATGGACTCACTCGGGATGCTATGGCAATCATCACTAAAGATGCAACAGTCGTGGAACAAGTGGCAATAGTACTGGCTTTAAGGAATATAAGTAGACACGAATATACGGTGACTCTAAAATGACTGTAAGACAATTTGCTAAACGCTTTGTAACCAAAAGGGCTGCCCCAGATAATTGGTGAGATGGACAGCCAAGATATCGAAATCCGCTGGTGTACTGCACACATGGAGTCTGTCGATCCATCTTGAACATAAACGAGGTGGCTAACGCAGCTGCACGACGGCTTACTATCCGTGCACTACGCGACCAGGATCCCGATATTATGCAGGAGGAGAACGGGGACCGATTATTTACTTATAATGAAGTCACAAAGCACTACTGCATGAACAGCGCCACACGCTAAGCTCAATAGATCTCAAGCGGTGACTCTGAGGTTATTCGAGACAAGAACTTACCCGAACCCAAACTTTATTAACAGGATATATGCTGAAAGGGACGTCCTAATCAATTGCGAGAAGTGTAATGGCATCATTACTCTGGAACCATGTACTTTGGCAGTGTCCTGTGACTTTCACAGACTGTGACAACGAAAGAGAGTGGTGGCAAAGAGTCCTTCAGAGTGGAGCTCTCTCAGATCAAGTACAGGCCGTTCAGAAGGTCCATGATACGGCACTAAGGTTAAACGTTACTGTCCCAACGTGGGAGCCACCTGCGTCAACCTTAGGATTAATCTTCAGGACCTTAATAAAGTTTTAACATACCATACCATACCATTACTTACGCAGATGTACAGGAACACGCAGTCGCTTCTTAAACGGAACATAAGCATTCAACATCCCATTCGGTAGCGCTTTTGTCACAGCCATGCTCAGACTCTAGCCGTGCGCAATTCACTGCACTCGGATTTTGCAGGTTCGATGAGCAAGATTGAAACATGAATATCGAAAAGAATGCACATGTATACGCTTCTCGCAACGTCGAATTCTTCGAAGTTGCGAACATTCATCGAACAACAATGCTGTTAGGAAAGTACCGGTGAAGTACAGAAGTTAGCCGAGAGGCATGGATTGTGGCCGTGCCGGCACGTTTCATTGCTGTAACTATTTCGCACCGCTATTCGAGCTCGAGCGTGTTGGCGGCATGCAGCGCTTCATAATACACAATAATTGCGCTACATTCAATGCAGAAAAAAAACTATGTTTTTACTTAGATTTCGCTGAATGATATACGAGAAATACAGTCAGTGACTTACGAGCGTGAATAAAGATAAAAGCGCGAGAGGACGTGAAGTGCAACTCGGTCGCTCCTCGTGAGTTATCAGCTGATCGTTCATCGTCGCTGTCACTCTCGGTGCTTCCACAGCCTTCTACGTCTGGTGGCAAATCCTCGTAATCAAGATGGTTTCTTTCAACACCACTGCTGGAAGCAATCTGAAGAATTTCCTCGGCCGAACAACTTCGACCACTCCGCGTCACTGCGTTATCTGGGCGCGGAGAACATTTTGCTCTCAAACCGGTCAAAAAGCAAATCGCTTGCAGTGCTCTGCCATCTATCAACAAACGTACGAAAACAAGCGGCGCACCGCTGACCAATTTGCGATTGCTCAGTTATTGAAGAGCAAATCGCGAGCCCGCACGACTTCCCGCGTACAATGTTATGTGCATAGGCGTGCGCACGAAGGGGGGCAGAGGGGGCGGCCGCCCCCCCCCCCCCCCCTAGTCACCTAAGAAGGGGGGCGCAAAGTCTGCCTCATACATTGATTTAATGGGGGGGGGGGGTGCAAAGTCTGCCCCATAAATTGACTTAATAGGGAGGGGGGGGGCGCTTCGACGGACCTGCGCCCGCGCACACACACGCACACACGCACACACACACGAACCCCAAACACTGAACTTAGGGAAATACGCCGCCGATGAGTTTCGACCTGGTCTTTCCTGAGAACCTGATTGGTTTATCGCTTGCACTCACATGCCAAACTCATGAGGTTTTACCCTTGCTAGTTTTTTTTTTCAACAAATTGGTTTTTTTTTCAAAAAATTACTTTGGGATATTTCCCCTCTTCATTTATGTTAAACTGGCTTGAGCCCGTTATACCTCCTGGTGGTGCGGGCCACCCCCATTTTCTTTTTAGTTATTTTTATATATAGGGGGCCAAAAAAGCACACACACACACACACACACACACACACACACACACACACACACACACACATACACACACACACGCACACGCACACACACACACACTCTCTCTCTCCTTCTCTCTACTGCCCAAAACTGTACCGGCACTATTCAACACGGTGCCTACTGGCTTTGTAATTGGAAATCGCAGCACGTGGGAAAACATGTTCGTATAGCATGCTTTCCTGGTTTTTTTTGTTTCAGCAACAGAATGACTAAACTCACGCATTTAGAGTTTGGCGGCCAGTGAGCAGAATGAGATCGAACTATTGCTCATGGGCGCAATCTCTTCCAAATGTCTTCCGGAAAGCATTCTCGCACCATAGCCTATGCTGGACGTTAAACAACGTCGTCAGCAAGTACGAAACAAAGATACGAAAAAATGCCCTTTAAATGGAACTCCTGCAGTGCGGCATTGCGCCTTATCGAAATTGGAGACAACGCCGACACCGGCGCAATGAGACTGCAAACAACCTGAATACAAGAAACAAACAATTTCTTATCACACAAAAAAGACACCCTTAGATTTTTAGAGATAAAGAAAAGGGCACTGATGTCATAAAATTCAATGATCCGATGGTTTACATTATTTTTTAATGCGCAAGATCTCACCGTCTGAAGGGAGCGTAGATTAGGAAAAATTCGGACATTCAAGCTTAACTGGTATGCGGCAATATGCTGTTTAGCACGACGTGGCACTTCATTTCTGTACTGGCGAATCTTTTTCTGGGCGTTTAATATTTGCTACTTTTTGATTCATTGATGCATCCACTGCGCCATTTGTATGAGACTTCATACGCTGCTGTGATGCACATCCATCCGACACTGCTCAGGCCAGTTAATGGACATACCGTTACCGTCCAGGCTTGGTTTTACAGGTGGGCAACTCGCGTTGGCAGTAAATTCCTGTTCAGAGGCACAGTTTACCATCGCACACGAATATTGGAGAATTTTCTACATGTAGTTCACTTATTTAGTCCAAGATTGTTACACCGCCTCAAATACGGGAAAGTCAGCGATGTGAGTGCAATTCGCAAAGACAATAAACTAGCGACAGCATCGATAGTTCTTTGAAACGGTCCATAGTGTAAGGAAACTATCGATAGTACTACTGTAGATAAACTATCGATATCATTCGCGAGAGTTCAATCGACAGTACCATGGGTAGCATTATTACTATTAAAAGTATTGATAGTGCTGTGAATGAATATGTCGTTGTTGGCCGGCAACACTGCCAAAATATCCGCGATGACTTCCTAACAGCAATACTCAGTTCGTTGATGACCAATAATTTGGCAAACAAAATAAATTATTTCGGCAGCGAAAACGCCGGATAGTGTCCGTCCCTCCTTCCCGCGTCCCACACCACCACAGCGCATGCACGTCTCCTCTCTCTCTCTCTCTCCTTTCCTACGCTCACCCCCTTTCTCTCCTCCAGGAATCCTCTACGGAGCGGCGCCCGCGTCTCGCATCCTACACCCCCCACAGCGCATGCGCGTCCCCTCCCCCTCTCTCTCCTCTCTTAAGCTCACCCCCTTTCTCTCCTCTAGGATTCCTGTAGTCAACGGAGCGGCGCCCGCGTCCCACACTCCGACAGCGGATGTGCGTCCCCTCCCCCTATCTTTCCTCTCCTACGCTCACCCCCCTTTCTCTACTCCAGGATTCGTCTACTCTACGGAGCGGCACCCGCGTCCCACAGCGCATGCGCGTCCTCTCTCCTACGCTCACCCCCCTTTCTCTGCAGTAGGAATCCTCTACTCTACGGAGCGGCGCCCACGTCCGACATCCCCACCGCGCATGCGCGTCCTCTCCCGCTCTCTCCTACGCTCACCCCCCTTTCTCTACTCTAGGAATCATCTACTCTACAGAGTGGCTCCCACACCCCCCACAGCGCATACGCTTCCCCCTCTCTCTCTCTCTCCTCTCCTACGGTTCCCCCCTTCTCTCCTCTAGGAATCCTCTACGGAGCGGCGCCCGACAGGTGGTGCGACAGCTGCATACTCCGCTGGGGGGCACCGCGGTAGTTCCGAGGTATAAAAATGGCGGAGCGGGCCTCATTCTCTCTGCTGTGCAGCGCCGCGATGAGCGCCCGGGCCGCTGCCGCGAAAAGAGAGAGGCGACGTTTCTACCGCTCAAGCTGACCACCTCCCCTGCTGCTTCGCATGCACACATGGTTCCCTTTAGCGGGAGATGAGGATGTTTTTTCTACCATCGATAGTTCGATAGTCACTCCACTATCGATAGCATTGATACTGCTATCGATAGTTCTCCATCACTACTACCCCTGTTTTGGACATCTTTCCCTTCTTGCCATCCAAAAGACAGGCAAGAAGGGGAAGATGGAAGCTGTTCGCGAATTTCTCATCTAATTCTTCCATGAATTTTATGAAGCTTCATCAGGAGACTTTCCATCTGCGAAGAAACAGAAGGGCGCGTATTGGACAGGACAACACCCAGTTGCAACTAATCGTATTGGACAGGACAACACCCAATTGCAGAAGGGTGTCTTGAAGGGCCAGTTGGTACATGATACTGAGGGGGGAAAACAGCGCAAAAACGGGACGAAGAAAGAATGACCGAAAGAATGACCGATGACATATCAGCGCTTGTGTTGTGTGGTCATTCTTCCTTCTTCCCCGTTTTTGCGCTGTTTTCCCCCCTCAGTAACACCCAATCTCTTCGAAGCAGCCTACATACTTCTTATGGTATATTAGGCATCATATCAAGAACAGCCAAAGCCATGTCAAATGTTGAATGCGTTCTCCTTTCGCATTTTTTCACCTACATGTGAAACTTGCATTTCGTTGACCTGTTTGGGGTAATATAACTTTTACGAATGAACGACAGCGATATATTCTAAGGTTTTGCGTGCCAAAGCCACGATATTGTTAGGAGGCACGCGATATTGGAGGGCTCTAGAAATGTCGATCACCTGGGTTTCCTACAGACTGCCCGCGATCGGGCCGTCGACCTCGGCTTGGCGTCCTTACGTTGAACTAGATGGGTGGCCCTGCGTCTTTTGTGGACCAAAATAAAGTTTGGTCATCATCATCATCACCACTACCTGGGTTTCTTTAATGTCAACCCTAGCAGACGTACGCGGGCCTATAACACTTCACCGTCATCGTAATGCGCCCGCCGTGGCCAATACTGGTGCCGCGAACTTGGGCTCAGCAGCATAGTACCGTAACTGCGTAAGAAGTTGGCATTAAATCGCCATGGTGCGAATACAGTAAAGGGGGGCGATAAATGAGAAATTTCCGTTGGCACCACGTCATCTGTGACATATCGGAGCGGCAAGGAATTTAATAACACTGCGTTGTTTATGACTACATTATTATGACGTGCTTATTAAAAGGATGTCCTAGAAATGTGTTTCTCGACAGTTAATGCATTCATTCTGGCATGCTGATCTTGCATTTTGATGTAATTGTATGAGAAAATGTCTAGAAATGAGAAGAAAAAAAAAACGTGGGGTGCGTAAACAGGGAATAAAAGATTGCCCCACTGCGTCACAGAAGTACAGAACTTCAACAGATAGCGCCGTAGGTGATTTAGCAGTTCATGTTAGCCGTACATCAACGCTGAACTGAATATTCCCCAAGTTAGATCCTCAGGGCAAATTAATAAGCCGAAAGGCGTACATTTGCACAAACACTGCCGGCATAGAAAGTTACGCCCTGCCGTATACGAAGGCTCATTTTGCCTCATTAAGAAACAAAAAAAAAAGAAAGCACAACCAACGTTGGAAAGAGAACTCAGCCCGGAAGCTGTGCTGGCCATGCACTGGTTTGCAACAATTCACGTACTCGCGGGTCGATCGCCGGCGTCGCTAATTAAGAGTTGGCCCTAGTAGCTCGCTTACGGTGGGGAATAAATGAGGAGGCTAAACGTGGCAGGGATGGCAGCAGCTGTTGCCAGCTTTCGAAAGAAAGCGCTGTCGACAGAACTTTCGATGACTTTTGTTGTGGGGTGGACGTATCCAGTGAATAGCTTTAGGGTATCCTTTTGCATGATGGCGCTCAAACAGCCTTACTGGCGCGTAAAACATTATAGCAATGTTTCTTTTTTTATTGTGCGGCTCCTCGAGTTTCGTTGACCATGGTTTCTGGTTGGCGCTAGCGTCACTGACTTCGGGATAAGCACTTCTGGTCTTACTTTGACTTCCGGTTTCTACTTCCACACTCGCTGTGTACTCTCAGCTTCGATATGACTTTCGGCGGTAGCCTAGCTAGGGAACGCCTCTTAGACAACTTCGGTCAGAATTCATCGTCGACGTCTGTTCTGCTCTTACGTACTTGCTGCGGAGAGATCTAGGTGCACACCTTGACTGCACCGTTACTCCATGTTCTGATGCATGAAAATGGGAATTAAAATACATGTACAAGTAAAGAAATGAAATAAACGAAACTGAAACATATAGAGAGAATGACAGCAAGATGGACACTTCAGTACACTCTAAGGAAAGAATAACAGCATATTTAACTCTTTTCTGAGATTCCCGACGTCCCACGTGTATGACTCTCTTGAAAGTGAGCTGTTATCTCTCTTTCGTGTTCCACAATTCTCAGATGATAGCACAATGATCTCCGAGGAAATTACTCACGTCTATTTAAAGAGACTCATATAAGCGGTAAGTTGGGACTGGCAAAAGATAGTCGAATGATTTCATTTTTGTTACATTGTTGCTCACATTGCACTGCAATGTTCAAAAGCACATATTTGTGTACAAGTTTCGTCCACAATAGTAGTAGTACTTAGCTTGTCCGTATACTTTTCACTTTACCGTGTTACCGGAATACCGGGAGAAATCTGCGCATGAGCATACATTTTCGAAACGTAGACTTGCCTTCACGGAACGTAAACTACTCGCCGGATGCGTCTTAGATTTCGGCCATACCTCACGAATGCAACTTCGTTGGGGGCTACTCGATATATGCGATTAGCGCATATTCTTGTCGCTGAGTCCAAATAAGCCGAAGTGCCAGCGCCCATTGCGACCCCGTTGTTTGATCTGGATTACCTAAGCTAGTGGGACCTGGCCGTAAACGTGATGGGCAGGACAGGTGATGTCATCTAGCGGACAGAGAAAAACCAGGCAAGCACAGAACTATTCCAAAAACATGTTGCAATCTACTTCTGGTGTAAATGCCTTACAACAGCATAAGTACGAGTGAGTTGCCCTTTTAATTTCCACATTTGCGCCGGAAGCGGTGCAAATGTGGACGTGAGGGCCGCGCTCCAAGTTGTCCATGAGGCATACTTGCTTCCCTGGAAACGATGCCAGGCTTCTGCATCTCCTCGGAGGCGCCCTTCGGCGACGGATTTCCTGGTAGACTCTGGCCAACAGTATTTCGCGGCTACAGAGTCAACGGTCGCGACCCAGGTGGTGGGATCGTCTTGAAACCCGTGAAATTCCGGAATGGCAGTCTCAGAGAGCGGTACAAGCGAAGCGCATCCATACCCGGAAGTGGAACTGCTTGCACGGTTGACGATGTGTTGAGTCAACACGTTCAAGAACAGGGTCATTTCAGTTTCGCAGCCTTGTGGTTGAGCCGCCGTGGAGGCCTGGACGCCGTCCCCCGAAGGTAGTGGCTGCGAGTCCGAAAGCACTCGTCCGCTTCGAAGGATTATAGAAGCAGGCTGATTGACGTCTTCTGGTGGCTCTGTGTTTCGCGACTGCGCCATTCTAAAGAAGAAGAGAGAACAGAGACAACGGCCGTACTCCAGGCCAGCTGTTCTTATTCTCCCCTTCGTCTTTCTTCTCTTCCGCGAGCCAGCGCCCGAGCCCGTTGCCGCTCTTCGTCATTACAGTATTGTAACGTTATTGCGTGAGTGTGCGGAGCGCAGAAGAAGAGGAAGAGTAGCGGAGCGGGCGCTTGGACTGCGTGGTTTGGGGAACCGGACTGGCCTGGTCCCGCAATAACGCTGCTCCCGCTTCTATGTCCTTTCATCTCATCTGTAAATAAACCCTATTCCATCGTAGCAGTTTGGTGGAAGGTGCCGGGTACATCGATCTGGACGACCCAGCTCTACCGATTGTGCGACGCAGCAGACGCTTGGCTGGCGTGCCACCGCAGGTGCCACGTATGGAGAACACTGGAGAAGGCCACAACAACCTCGCCGGTGAGGAGCAACAGCCTGAACCCACAGGGCAAGCTGGCTACGGCCTACCGGAACGTCAGCCAAGGACCTTTTCGGGGAATCCGGATGAAGATGTTGAGGATTGGCTCAAGCACCACCAAAGAGTGAGTTGCTGCAACCGCTGGAGTACTGTTAAGCAGCTCGAGAATGTGGTATTTTTTCTCGCCGGGACTGCGTCTGTCTGGTTCGACAACCATGAGAGTGCATTGACGACATGGGAAATTTTTGTTGACGAACTGAAGAAGTGTTTTGGAGACTCGACAGCAAAGGTTAAGCAGGCTGAGCAGACGCTTTCGTGCAGAGCTCAGTTATCTGGCGATACTTGTACCACCTACATCGAGGCTGTTTTGAAACTTTGCGGCATCGTGAGTGCGACCATGTCTGACGAAGATAAGGTAGGCCATCTCCTCAAGGGAATCGGAGAAGATGTGCACAATTTTCTCATCACCAAGGAAGACCTAAACATACCCTCCAACCTAAGGAAGCACTGCCGTGCATTTGAAGCCTTGAAGAGGAGGAGAATCCTACCGAAGTTCGGCCGTCTTGATAATGTGCCCACAATCGCAAGTGTCACCATTTCCATCCCATGACGACATCTCCTCGATTATCAGACGAGTCGTTAAAGAAGAACTGGCTCAGGTACAAGTTTTAGACACAGCTAATGCATGCCATCAGTGTGCGTTCGACCAACGTTCCCATGAAGTACCGTTATCTCGGTCGCGTCCGAGCTACGCCGAGCCTCGCCCTACTTACACCGAGCGGTTCGAACGAAGGAGCGAGCGGCCACTCGAAAACCAGGAGCGCAGGCAAGCTGCATCACGGAGATTTACTCCTCAGCCGTCATCTCCCGGTTTCTACCAACCCGCGAGGTCTTTATCACCGGGGACGACAAGGCGCGACATCCGTACTTGCTACAACTGTGGGCTGCCTGGAAACATCGCTAGGTACTGCTATCGCCGTCAGCAGCGAGCACCACGATTCAACGTGTACGCGCCCCGTGTGGCTGCTGACGAGTCCCGATCATTTCCGAGCTCCTTTCAACGGCAACACGCAGCACGCGCTGACTCCCCTTCCTCCGACCGCAGCGTTACCCCACCGCCAGCACGGCAATGGCGATCCCCGTCACCGCGTCGTCTGTCGGGGCAGCGGTCGGGGTCATCACCACCGCTGGGAAACTAACTGGTGCGACCATTGGGGGCGAGGCCGCAGAATCATTTTCCTCAAGACCCCCCTTGTGTTGTGATGCTTAAGAACAAAGTGAGTGTTTCTGTAGACAATGTGAGTACTGTTACCCTAGTTGATGCCGGTGCGGCGGTTTCTATAATGAGCCTGTCTTTTAAAAATCGCCTTGGGACGAAAGTAATGTTTGCTTGGAATCAAAGTGCTACGTTCCGCTGTGTAGGGAGAGAAACGTTGAGCCCGGTTGGTGTTTGTTCTGTTAGGATTGCCGTAGGAAATCACATTTTTAGAGCGGAATTAACTGTGCTTGCACGTGCGACTCATGACGTTATTCTAGGTATTGATTTCTTGCATGAATACGGTGCCACCCTGGATTGCGGTAGTGGCGAGATTTTTTTCTTCGCAGCGCCTTGCCGACTTCACTGACGGAAGATACCAGTGCTGATAGCTCGGACGTGTTCTCAGTGTCACAAGACGTCTGTTTGGCCCCGCAGACCGCAATGTTTGTGCGCGTAAACTCTTCACGTGCTCGCACGGGCTCCTGCTACAGTTTAGCCGAGCCGGATTTTAATAACGCACTCAAGAAAAACGTCATTGTGCCTCCCTGCCTCGTGCTCGCCGTCGACGGTTGTGCCGATTTGTGGACCATGAACGTTTCAGCGCAGACCATATCTTTGCCGGCCGGACTTAAATTGGCAAGCTTTCACGAGCAAGCTACTCTTACCATCCGGTCAATTGAGCACTCGGCGGACGTAAAGAAATTCCACCCCGATTCCTACCCTGACTATTCTGCCAATTATGTGACACCAGCGCAAAACAAGGAACAAAGGAGAAGAAAGAACTACAGACGAGCGCTGAACTTATAACTGAAGTTTATCTCCGAAACGGGACAGAATATAAAGAAAAAAAATGACACGTGAACAAAAAAGATTGCAAAGCACTTTTTGCCCAAAAAAACCTACACAGTGTTAACAGGCGATCTCACTTGTGGCGGTCATGCGCACGGGACAAATATCGAACTTCTTTTTCCGTCAAGGCAATGGACGGGACACTCACGCAATTATCGCCAATTTCGCGATCTCTGCTGCCTCTATAATTTCCCGCGTTAATTGAGAGGCACATCGCCCCACCACTCGGCACCTCTCCAAAAGGGGTTTGCACTCACCAATGTCGCAAGTGCTGCAATGAAAGGCTAAGTGCCTGCTGTTCAGTTGGCGAACATTGTTTTGGAGAGGTGCCGAGTGGTGGGGCGATGTGGCTCTCAATTAACACGAGAAATTATAGAGGCAGCAGAGATCGCGAAACTTCGCGATAATTGCGTGAGTGTCCCGTCCATTGCCTTGACGGAAAAAGAAGTTAAATATTTGTCCCGTGCGCATGACCGCCACAAGTGAGATCGGCTGTTAACACTGTGCAGGTTTTTTGGGCAAAAAGTGCTTTGCAATCTTTTTTGTTCACGTGTCATTTTTTCTTTATATTCTGTCCCGTTTCGGAGATAAACTTCAGTTGTAAGTTCAGCGCTCGTCTGTAGTTCTTTCTTGTCCTTTGTTCCTTGTTTTGCGCTGGTGTCATATAATGAACCACCAACTTGCCCAAAAATGTGTCCTCTTAAGTTACATTCTGCCAACATTCAGCGCATGATAAACAAGTCGCTTCCTTCAACTGAACGGTCCCTGCTGCAGGAGGTGATCGCAGGCTTCGCTTCAGTGTTCGACTTTGCGCACGACGAAACATCTACCGGTACACCACCACCCTCTCGTACGCAACACCCAATTTATACAGGGCAAGCACCACCAATACGTGAGAAGCCTTATCGCGTTTCGCCTTCTGAGAGGAAAGTCATCGCCGAGCAGGTTGAAGACATGTTGAAGAAGGGCGTCATACAAGAATCGTGTAGTCCCTGGGCGGCTCCTGTCATTCTAGTCAGAAAGAATGACAATTCGTGGAGATTCTGTGTGGACTATCGCCGCCTAAATGCCATCACAAAAAAAGACGTCTACCCTCTGCCACGTATAGATGACGCCGTCGACTGTCTGCACTCTGCCTCCTATTTTCTTCTGTTGACTTGCGCTCGGGGTATTGGCAAATTCCTATGCACCCATCAGACAAGGAGAAGACAGGCTTCGTAACACCTGACGGTCTTTTTGAGTTTAACGTTATGCCCTTCGGTTTGTGCAATGCTCCAGCGACATTCGAGAGATTTATGGATTAAGTACTCGGTGGACTAAAGTGGGAAATTTGCATGTGCTATTTAGATGACGTTATTATTTATGGAAATACTTTTCAAGAGCACAACCACCGTTTGTCGCTGGTGCTCGAATGCCTACGGAAAGCTGGCCTTGTTTTGAACTCTAAAAAGTGCCACTTTGGCGAACGTCAAGCCCTCGTACTAGGCTTTCTCGTTGACAGAGAAGGCATACGACCGGACCCACAGAAGACCGCAGTGGTTCGTAACTTTGATTGACCGCGAACAGTGAAAGACCTGCGAAGTTTTCTGGGTCTTTGCTCATATTTCCGCCGATTTATTAAGAATTTTGCACAATTGGCTTCGCCACTGACGTCCCTTCTCCATAAAGACGCACCATACGCATGGGATGATAAATGTGAGGCTGCATTTCAACAACTGAAATTTTTGCTCACCTCAGGACCTATTCTGAAGCATTTCGATCCTGAAGCTTCCACTGAGTTGCTTACGGATGCTAGTGGACTTGGCGTTGGCGCTGTGCTCGTCCAAATTTGTAGCGGCCGCCAGCATGTCGTGGCTTACGCCAGTCGGACACTTACCAGAGCGGAGAAGAACTACACCGTCACCGAGCTCGAGTGCTTAGCAGTCGTCTTCGCCATGCAGTAGTTCCGACCCTATCTGCATGGCCGCGAGTTCACAATAGTGACCGACCATCACTCACTATGCTGGCTTGTCGGACTCCGCGACCCCTCTGGCCGGTTGGCTCGTTGGGCTTTGCGCCTCCAAGAGTACAGCTTTTCCGTGACCTATAAGAGCGGACGATGTCACACGGATGCCGACTGCTTATCCCGCCTTCCTTCAGTGGACACCAATGTGGACGACGATGACTTTGATGACTATTTAGTTTCAGTATCGTTCGACTTCCCAGATCTCAGCAACTTCAAGAGCGAGCAACAACGCGACCCTTGAAACCATTACTGGAAGCGGCGCATGACTCCCCCGGAAAGCCTTTTACAATTTCTAATGGCTTGCCGAACCACTCAGCAGACGGTCTCCCGTTGCTTTTAGTGGTACCGGAAAGCTTGCGCCCAGTCGTCCTTCGTTCTATGCACGATGACATAACGTCTGGTCATCTTGGTTTCGCACGTACGCTACATCGATATCGTGAGAGGTTTTACTGGCCGAAAATCTGGAAGACTACGAAACAGTACGCCGCCAGCTGCGTAGTTTGTCAGCGCCACAAGTCAACAACGACTGCTCCGGCAGGTTATTTGCAACCCGTTTCACCACCGACATCTCCTTTTGAAAAAGTCGGCATCGACTTGCTCGGACCGCTTCCTAAGACCCCATCTGGCCACCGGTATGTTATAGTGTGCGTGGATTAAAATATTTAGCTAGATATGCGGAAACGGATGCACTTACATCTGCCTCGGCGGCCGCCGTCTCTTCTTTTCTGCTACAACGGGTCATATTGCGTCACGGCGCTCCACGGGTTGTGATCAGTGAGCGTGGACGGCGATTTATCGCCGACGTTGTTGAAGAACTTTTGCGCCTTTGTGGTTCTTCTTTTCGCCACTCCACTCCTTACCATCCGCAAACTAACGGTCTCACCGAGAGGACGAATCGAACTCTTACGAATATGCTATCGATGTACGTTGATGCTGACCACAGGAACTGGGACGCCGTCTTGCCTTTTGTAACTTACGCATACAATACCGCAAAACATGAAGTTTCTGGGTATGCGCCTTTCTTCCTGTTTTACGCACGAAACCCTCGGTGTTGTCTTGACACTGTGCTGCCTTTTTCGCGTCAGGAAGATCTCTCCATCGCTCAGACAATGTGTCGGGCCGAAGAGGCACGTCGACTTGCACGCCTTAGAACATTGTCCTCGCAAGAGCGAAGCAAGAGTCGCTACGATGCCAAGCATAATCCTCCAAGTTTTTCTCCTGGCAACTACGTTTGGCTGTGGACTCCCGTTCGTAAAAAACGGACTGTACCGGAAGTTTCTCGCCAACTATTCTGGCCCATTTGTGATACTCGCTCGTCTAAGTGACGTGAACTACGTTGTCGCTCGAGTGACGGCCAATCATCGGCGTTCGCGCGTTACGCAAGTTGTTCATGTGGCTCGCCTCAAGCAGTACCATCATAGGCATATTTAACTCACTTGGCGAGTTTCGTCTGCCCCCGGGGAAAATGTAACGCTTAATGCGTGAGTGTGCGGAGCGCAGAAGAAGAGGAAGAATAGTGGAGCGGGCGCTTGGACTGTGTGGTTTGGGGAACCGGACTGGCCTTGCCCCGCAATTACGCTGATCCCGCTTCTATGTCCTTTCATCTCATCTGTAAATAAACCCATTCCATCGTAACAGTATATTGATATAAGAGAGCTTGCACAATGTCTATTGGTGTTTGATAGTTATAGCACCGTTTAACGTATGCATCCACGTTGACGCTTGGTGATATATCTGTATCCCTACGAATAATCTCCATGACTAATAATTAAAGAAACCGTTGTGCTCCTAGATGCTTCTGGTATAGCTGTGAAGTGAGAGCGGAATCAGAGAAAGTGGTGTAACAGCCAGTAGAGCGGCACTGATTGGACGCCGAACTTGGGCTAAGGTCGCCTACTCGCGGCATGTTCGAGTTATTGGACACCACTGGGAAACCCACACTTCACCGTTAACCGACTGCGACTTTTCGCCGGGCGAGCGTAAGTTGGGAACGTGGAGTTATGGCCACGCGAAGCAGTCGCGCTAACGGTTTTAGTACATTCTAGTTGCGCGTCGCAAAGCTATTTTTGGTATGGATGGATGCTATGAATGACGCCAACGCTGGGGCTAAGGTCGCCACCTGGCAATGTGTTAATGCGTCGACCAAATTGCACTCTTGCTATTCGAAACGCTCTGGATGGGATGGACGCCTAGAAACGACGCTTTGAAGAAACTAATCGTGGATTTCACGGTCATGATCAATTACTTCACATGAGCAGGAGCACCGTGAGAGGACAGTGGTAGATATAAAAGGTGCGTTTCTAAAGCCTACACAGTATGTGACTGTGGCGCAGTGGATAGCGTGCCCGGCATCGCATGCCGTGGACCAAGAGTTCGTAGGTTCGACTTCCGTTGACGGAACTTTTTGTCTTCTGATCATGTGTATTTTTTCGACGTCATTTCCGTGACGGAAATACGTCAGTGAGGGTTTGGTGGACCCCAGTATAAAACACTTTCGTGTTTAAAAAAAAGGTGGATGGAGTGGGCCTAGCGTCCACAAGTTAACCTCCTCCGAAACCACTATCTCCTCGTGTTCATATCACATTGTCTACAATGCACGCGTTTCATTTTATTACTAAGGCGAAAGCCTTTAATGTCCATCCGTCCCTCCATCAGAGTCCTGGCACGGTGCCAGGTGGCCGCCGGGGCACGCAAACGGGCGCCGGTCGTGTTGGACTCTACAGCGCTCGCGCTTTGCTTGCGTAGCGTCGCTGTGCCCAGCGTTTCCAATCATGCAAGGAGCTTTCCTTTCCTGACCCTTCCTGACTGTTTCGCCGATGTAATTATGTAACTTCGCAATACCCTTGTCGTACTTGTAAATTATCCCACACTGATCGTCCGCAAATGTGCGGTCTTTGGGTTTTGCGAACACGTATCCCAAGCTACGTGGGGCTTAAGAAACAGCTAGTTTGCCGAGCGGACGCAAAGCTCTCCGCATACTTAGAAGATTTAAACGGAATAGACTCAACGTATGTCGTCTTCACTCGTTACGCATGCACTCCCCGTCCCTTTTCGTTCGATTTTATTTCATATATTCTATCATTTGGTCTGTAATCAACTACTTATTTTATAAGGTAAAGGAAAAGTAACGACGTTACTCTTTCCCGGTAACTGTAACGTGTTCGTTTTGGAAACTCGGTAACTGTAACATAACAGAGTTACTTTTTTGGTTTAGGAAACTGTAGGTGAAAGACTTACTTTTTACTGGTAACGTGCCCATGAATGTAATAGCGTGCTTGGACACGCATGTCTCAGACCACCAAAAATAAATATTGCAGTAAACGTTTTCTTTTATCGACAATGCCTCTCTCTTATCCGATCCACATGCGTCAGGGATTGAAGAAGAGAAAGAAAATTTGTATAGACGCTACTTTTTGCTCTCGTGAATATTACTATCTATGAGTCAATGTCAAGCCTTCGGATGGGTGGAGAGCACCTTAGGGGTCATTTGTTGTGGACGAGGCTGGGGTCAAGATGAGGAAGATGAGGTCGATATTGTGTAGATTTCCAGACTGGAGATTGACAACGAAGCGCTCACGTGGCATGGTGCGGGATAAAAATGGCGTGAGCTGTCCAAGGCCTACCATTCCACTCAGTACCCAACCAGGATTGCTTTTAGCATAGAGCTGATGCTATAAAAATACAACAAAAGCATCATCCTGATGTATGGCCGACAGAGCACGGCGATTTACTAAAGGCTCGTTAGAAACAATGCGGTCCAGTCAATGGATAATATCAGGCGAAAGCACGAATTCTCCGAAAGGCGATGTTCACTTAAACACGACTCATACCGATATCGCTGCTTTATTCCCTTGCACAGAAGATTACAGTTTGCTGTAAAAAAAATTCATATAGACCAAAATACAACAATAGATCAGAAAGCAAACATTATCATATGAATATTTGAATACTTTGATTTTATCCTGGGTGCGTTCAGGTAAGAACATCGGCGCATGTCCGAGGACCCCCTTTAATTTTGCTGGAAAAAAAATGCTTTGCTTTCCCTGTCCCCAGGATGACGAAACCAGTCTAAGTATCACGAAAAAGAAATTTCGCCATCGGCGAAAAAACTCGGACGTCTCCACTCCGCAGAACCGCTTTTTGCGAATTACGGGAAACTGGGATATTGACGAGATCACACAAAAAATTACACCATCTCCCTCTAAAGGGAACCATGTGTAGATGCGAAGCAGCGGGCGCTAACGCTTACACTGGCGGGGGGCGTTGACGCTGGCGCTCATCGCAGCGCGCAGGAGAGAAAACTGGAGAGGCGCAAAGCGCGCAGTGATTGAGCAGTGTTTCCTACTGGAACATGGCAATCACTGCTAATGGGCAATGAGAGACAGAAGACTCCGACTCGACACAGAGGCCCGCAGTCCGCTTTTAGTTAACGCGCACGCTGTGAATTTTTATTGTTCAACAACGCACAGGAGAAATCTCCCACCGGCACAACCTTGCAGGTCAAGATCCAGTACCATATACGGGGTGGCCAGTGAATGGTTGTGCAGCGCGAGCAGTCGGTTTTTAAAGACGATAGTCTTTCTTGAGATACTTAAACGCAAAAATTTTGGTCTGTCTGTCTGTCTATCTATCTGTCACCCGATTTTAACTAAGTTTAACTAATTTCTGAACACCCAGCCATTTTGAACTGGTGTTTGCGTTCACACTTGTGAACATATTCGATCAAAAAGCGAATACTACGCATACCTGAGGCGCAACATTAATATGTAAATATCAGCTCGTATGTTCTTTTAATGAGAAAATACACAGATACATAATTCTAAAGACCCTAGTGTGTTTTAGGCTGTGCTGAAAATGTGAAGCTGTGCATGAACTGCGACGCTTTGCACGAGAAAGCGCTTTGCCGACGATAAAGTCCAGCCGCTGGCAGTGGCCCTTGGTTCAGCACAAGCTCATGTTTTTCGATGGCGTCCTTATCTCGCGCAGCACCGCCTCTATTTTATCAATGCCAGCCAGATGCGGCCAATTCAACGTAGAGTAGCGCTGTCTGAGGCAAGGCAAAACATAGGAGTACGGCCGGCACAAGACTATCGTATTTCGACGACATTTGCAGCGAAGCACGCAGATACGCGGCCAATTTTTTCAACCAAGAAACTCGCTAGCAGACGCTGCCTGCGTCGGGAGAGGCGAGAGAGGGGGGAGTGTAGGAGAGGAGAGAGAGGGGGGGGGACGCGTATGCGCAATGGGAGTGTGGACGCCGCGGGCAGGGATGCCTAGAGGAGAGAGGGGGAGCGTAGGAGAGGAGAGAGAGGGGGGGGACGCACAGTGGGAGTGTGGACGCCGCGGGCATGGATGCCTAGAAGAGAGAGGGGGGAGCGTGGGAGGGGGAGAGAGGGAGGCGAGGCGCATGCGCAGTGAGGGTGTGGTTGCCGCGGGGAGGAATGCCTAGAGGAGAGAGAGGGGGGAGAGGAGGTTTTTTTTATTTTTATTTTTCAAAGGGTTTGCGCATGCGCAGTAGGGGTGCTCACGCCGCACACCACCACCACCACCACCACCACCGGATTAAGCTTCACCACAAGATGCTTCACATCTAAAAAAAAATTGAAGGACACTTTGTACATTCCAAAGTGTGTTCGGCGAAAGCGTGTGGCCATTCCACTGACGGAAAGACGGACGGAAAGACCGACGGACGGACAGACGCACATCCGCACGGACGGACGGACATCCGGATGGACGGATGGACAGACGGACATCCGGACGGACGGACGGACGGACATCCGGACGGACGGACGGACGGACAGACGGACATCCGGACGGACAGACGGACATCCGGACGGCCGGACGACATCCGGACGGACGGACGGACAGACGGACATCCGGACGGACGGACGGACGGACATCCGGACGGAAGGACGGACATCCGGACGGACGGACGGACAGACGGACATCCGGACGGCCGGACGGACATCCGGACGGACGGACGGACGGACATCCGGACGGACGGACGGACAGACGGACATCCGGACGGCCGGACGGACATCCGGACGGCCGGACGGACGGACGGACGGACGGACATCGAAACGGACGGACGGACAGACGGACATCCGGACGGACTGACGGACAGACGGACATCCGGACGGACGGACGGACAGACGGACATCCTAACGGACTTACGGACATCCGGACGGACGGACGGACATCCAAACGGACGGACGGAGAGACGGACATCCGGACGGACGCAGAGACGGACATCCGGACGGACGGACGGACATCCGGACGGACGGACGGACATCCGGACGGACAGACGGACATCCGGACGGACGGACGGACGGACGGACACCGGATGCCGGACAGACACCGGACGGACGGAAACCGGACGGACGTGAGCATGAGATATTAAAGGCTTTCGCCTTAATAGTATTGTAGCGGCAAGTATCAACAGTTTTCTGGGCATAATACTAGTAACGCGTGCTTAACAAATGTTGGCATCTTGCAGCTTTGTTGCCCATATTGCGAAAACAAAAGACGAAAATACGGCAGATTCCTCAACTGTGCTCTAATATCAGATTTTTGTTCTTCCACGTTTATAACACTCGGAATTTGCAAAATTTCGCGGTGTATTGCCACCCATAAGTTTAACGATTATGTCTAATAAGATTGCCGAGAATTATGTCAAACGCAAACAAAAAAAAAAGCATAAGTGAAGCTATGTTCCTTAAAATTCGATACTTTGAAACGCAATTTAAAAGAAGACTTTCTTATAGCTCACCAAATTGATCTGAAGGGCATGCTGTAACTTAATCTGAGACCGGAGTTAAAAAGCCAGGAAAGTGTCCAAATTCACGTTCATGCGCAAACACTAAATAAGCGGAAATGTAACTATAGTTGCCATTGTCATAAGTTCTGGGTATTAAGTGTGTTCTATCGTGTTCACAAAACATCAATTGGCAGAAACATCACGAAGGGTTGGTTTAAAGCAGAGTGACGTAACATTTCATGCTTCAGATGTGGCCTTCACTTGGTATGCGTAAGTTTTTTAGTGAAGTATTAATTGCGTCCGCCTCGTAGAAATTATTTTATATCGATGACAAACAACGTACGGAGGCTCAGCGGGGCATTCAGCATCCTGTGACATCGACAGTACTATGACGCGTTCAGCGGGCCCCCAGGGCAGACTCCGGGCGGTCAGTGACAATGCGCTAGTAATGATAACGTTGACGATTTCAGGGCTGCCATCGGTAAGCCGAATTGCGGTGACGCCTGGCAAACGGCCTCACTGCGAATATTAAGGCGAAAGCCTTTAATGTCTCGTGCTCACGTCCGTCTAGTGTTGGTCCGGTGTCCGTCCGGCGTCCGTCCGTCCGGTGTCCGTCCGGTGTCCGTCCATCCGTTCGTTCGTCCGTCTGTCCGTCCGTCCGTCCGTCCGTCTGCCCGTCCGTCCGTCCGTCCGTCTGTGCGTCCGTCTGTCCGTCCATCCGTCCGCCCGTCCGTCCGTTCGTCCGTCCGTCCGCCCGTCTGTCCGTCCGTCCGCCCGTCTGTCCATCCGTCCGTCCGTCTGTCTGTCTGTCTGTCCGTCCGTCTGTCTTCCGTCCGTCCGTCCGTCCGAGCTCTGGCACGGAGCCAGGTGGCCGCCGGGATGCGCAAACGGACACCGGTCACGTCGGACTCTACAGCGCTCGCGCTTTGCTTGCGTAGCGTCGCTGCGCCCAGCGTTTGCAATCATTCTGACCGACGCCGTCTCAATGGACACATGCGTTCACGGAATACCCTTTCGAATTTACAAAGGGTCCGTCCATTTAAGCGCTGAAACGCGGATGGCGTTTGCACTATGCGCAAAGCGCGAGAAAATACTAACGCATGCGAACGGAGGAAGATAGTCTCGCGTCTCGCTGCGATTCCCGGTAAAAAATTAAAAAAAGAAAACACGGACACATTCGGTTTGTGTGTTATCCACTGAGAGTGTAAAAGATAAAAAACATCGCAAGGTCAGTGGAAAGGCCACACGCTTTCGTCGAACACACTTTGGAATGTACAAAGTGCCCTTCAATATTTGTGTTGATGTGTCTCAAATGATGCATCTTCGCGGCACCGCTTCGAATGATTTGTCGAGGGCTCGTCAGCGTGTAATAATTCTGAGCGACGATCTCAACGCCGTTACGTACCAGCATGTCAGGAAACAGTTGTGTGTGACTTACACCAGGGTCGTTTTACTACTGCAAGAAGGAAGCTGTCGCAGATAGCTCCAACAGACGTACATAAAAGCTTCCAGGTAGAACTGCACATGTGATTGCGTCTCTACACGCGTATCCGCGCTGCGTATAACGTTGGCTCTGCTCACCAATGGGATCAGACGCGCATGACGCGTCAGCTCCCATGGGTGATTATATATATATATATATATATATATATATATATATATATATATATATATATATATATATATATATATATATCAAAGGGAAGGTCTGTAGGTCCGCTGCACATAGAGCAGGCGTCTCAAACACGGAGCCCGTGAACCTCCCGCTTGTGGCCCTCGGCCTGACAATGACTGCACCATGCCACATTCTCTTTTAGTCTCTGTTGTAATTAATAAGTACACCTTCGTGAGCTCTATATACGCAGGCATGACTGGTCGATAGCGTTGTTTTCGTGCGGCACCTCATGCGGTCACCGCGTGTTGAAACATAACCACGAAACAAAACTTCCCCATCTCCCGCTAAAGGGAACCATATGTGGATGCGACGCAGCGGGGATATAATTAGCTTGAGCGGGAGGAACGTCGCCGCTGCCATTTCGCGGCAGCGGTCCGGGCGTTCATCGCTGCGCTGCACAGCAGAGAGAATGAGGCGCGCGCGCTCCATCATTTTCATACCGCGGAACTACCGTGGCGCCCACAGCGGAGTATGCAGCTGTCACACCACCTGTCGTGCGCGCCGCTCCGTAGAGGATTCCTAGTGGAGAGGACAGGGGGGATCGTAGGAGAGGAGAGAGAGGGGGGAGGGGACGTGCATGCGCTGTGGGGGTGTGGGACGCGGGAGCCGCAACGTAGAGCAGAGGATTCCTAGAGGAGAGAGAGGGGGAGAGGACGCGCATGCGCTGTGGGGATGTGGGACGCTGCTCCGTAGAGTAGAGGTTTCCTAGAGTAGAGAAAGGGGGTGAGCGTAGGAGAGGATAGGGGAGGGGACGCGCATGCGCTGTGGGGGGGGTATGGGACGCGGGGGGCTGCTCCGTAGAGTAGAGGATTCCTAGAGGAGAGAAAGGGGGTGAGCGTAGGAGATGAGAGAGAGAGGTGGAGGGGACGCGCGTGCGCTGTGGTGGTGTGGGACGCGGGAAGGTGGGACGGACTAAACCCCCCTCCAAACACATGCAAGCAAGATCAAGAAATGGGGTCAACCTGGGCGACAGACACCACTTGCCTAGCCATTGCTAAGCAGCCTCTCTGTGCTCTCGGCAATGACTCTGATGACTAGGGTAGTGGTTGACGGCCTTCATATTACTACAGTGTTCTGGTTCGCATAATGGGTGCTTCCCTACATCATGAAAGTGGCCGGACGCGGGTCGCGGGACGTGATAGGGACGGTCATAGCCCCGAGCATAAGATGCTTCGCATCTCAAATGGAAAACAGAAAAACAAAAACGAGAGGAGGAAAGAAAGAGAAAGGCGAAGAGAAACAAAGGAAGCTGCCCAACTCCACACTTCCTTCAAGCTTGGCGCTACTAGTGCGAAGCGGCATTAATTTTTTGAAAGTAAATAGAACGCATGCAAATTTTAGACGGCTTCTGCTTCCAGTATTGTAACCAAAGTACCAGGGAAAGCCAGAGTCATTGACAATTGCCAAGTGAATTTCTGGGAAGTGTTGCTTGGCTTGAGCTGACTGGACTCAATAGACTAGGGGATTTCTACAGAAAAGCAAAGAGCAGTGACCTAATTTCAATTTAAGAGTACTGCAAATGAACACGCGTGTATAAATGGATTTCGTTTGACATGCCTTGCAACATTTTCGTCCGAAAATGTGCGGTAAGTAACGGCTCCAAACGGTTGTTAAGCTGCTCCAAAGTGAGATTTTAGTTGCTCCAGAAGCTGCGCCAAAATTGCTTTGGTCAATCGCATCACTATATAATACGTACAAAATTTGAGCTCTTTATTGGCAAGGGGTTTCGAGAAAAAGTGGGACGTATGTGTCGCACTGCCCACTGAAAGACAGTCGTTCCAGAAAAAACTTCGCCATCTCCCGCTAAAAAGAACCATGTGTGAATGCAAAGCAGCGGGGAGATTAGCTTGAGCGGAAGAAACGTTGCCGCTCTCGTTTCGCGGCAGCGGCCCGGGCGCTCATCGCGCCGTGGCACGGGAGAGAGAATGAGGCGCGCTCCGTCATTTTCATACCGCGGAACTATCGTGGCGCCCCCAGTGGAGTATGCAGCTGTCGCACCACTTGTCGTGTGCGCCGCTCCGTAGAGGATTCTAGAGGAGGGTACGGGGGGAACCGTAGGAGAGGGGGGAGGGGATGCGCATGCGCTGTAGGGGCGTGGGACGCGGGCGCCGCTCCGTAGAGTAGCGGATTCCTAGAGTAGAGGAATGGGGTGAGCGTAAGAGAGGAGAGAGAGGGGGAAGAGACGCGCATGCGCTGTAGGGGGTGTGGGAATTGGAGGCCGCTCCGTAGAGTAGAGGATTCCTAGAGTAGAGAAAGGGGGGTGAGCGAAGGAGAGGAGAGAGAAGGGCAGGGGACGCGCACACGCGGTGGGGGGTGTAGGACGCGGGCGCTGCTCCGTAGAGTAGAGGATTCCTAGAGGAGAGAAAGGGGGTGAGCGAAGGAGAGGAGAGAGAGAGGGGGGAGGGGGACGCGCATGCGCTGTGGTGGTGTGGGAAGCAGGAAGGAGGGACGGACTAAGTGGCAGGACGCGGGACGCGGGACGCGGGAGGGAGGGACGGACATAGCCCCGAGCATAAGATGCTTCGCATCTAAAATAGTACTTTTATTTTTTGTTATGCGAACTTGCTGCTGCCTTACAAAGAACAAAGGACACAGGCTACAAACACGAACTCTCAACAACCCAACATCAATAAAAAAGTAAACTAAACGGCCATTGTACATCCACTCGCTAACGGCACCCGAACAGTAGATATGGGTACTGGGCATGCCTTACCACAGCCAAATTTTTATCCATGGAGGCAGCTCAACTGTTTTTTCCACAGGAAGAGACTTCCCTGCGTGAAAAAAAGTTAAAATTGCATGCTGCTCTCAGCTGCACACAATGTTAGACTGGCTACGCTTTCGGAAATATCTCATTGAATGGTTGACAATTTTCTATTGAACAAATTTTTGAGGAAACTGTATCGGCAGGAACGAAAAAAAAACACTATAATATTATATTTGGGAACTCGTAAGTATGATATAAACTTTTCAAACACGCCTCTTATGCTGAATCGCGTGGAGAGCGTGCCATAATCTGATGAAAAAAATTCGGCAGATCCCTAGTACCACGGGAATCGGTGTTATGAGAAGCGGGCGGAGGTAAGATGACTGGGTTGCAGTTTATTTTTTATTATTCGAATCGTTATGAAATGACGCTAAAGATATGTACAAATGTTGTTCGTACAGACATGTGTTGAACAGTCGCATATGTTTCATATAACCAGTTGTTTACAGTTGCGTAACGATACCAACAGTTAACATGGGCATTACCAACACCAGAAGCGGTAAGCTGATATGTAGCGCTTGTGCTTGCGAGAATGATAGCCCTGGATAGCGCTACGCAAACCAACTACAGTGGATGGCGGTTAAGTATACGATTGACGTTGACCTGACATCACTGCTTCATCATAGGAGTACATATGTAGCCTAATGTTTTGAAAATTAGATTGCCAGCACTGCAAACACAATTGATGTTTCACTAACATCACGCCTGCATAGGGTCTTTTCCCAAGCAGTGTCGAGACCTGACGTGGCTCTGTGGGACCATACTTAATTGCTTGGGTTCGATTCCTACTGGGGTTCCGATTTCTATTATTTGCATTCGTCTGGTCAACGCTGCCGAAGTCAGTTTTTCTTAACGCTCTCGCATTAAAATTACCAATGTCCGTCCTCGTCATTCCTAGGTAGATATAAATTGTCTAACACCTGTGGCGCATACCCGCATGCTGTGGCCCGTGATATACGGATCTGAGCCACCAGCGTCTGGAGAAATGTGTTTGACGACGTGCGTGACAAGATTTTCCCGCTATTCATGTCACGAGCAGCCAGACATCTTACCCTCCCGTACAAACTTTGGTCGCGCTCAAGTTAAGGAGGCGATCACGAGATCACCCAGACGTACGCCGCGGATAGATAGATAGATAGATAGATAGATAGATAGATAGATAGATAGATAGATAGATAGATAGATAGATAGATAGATAGATAGATAGATAGATAGATAGATAGATAGATAGATAGATAGATAGAAACGCCAAAGTGCTTGCAGTACGCAAAGAAATGCATTTTAATAAAGCTGGACGGTATAAATACAAAAAAAGTATTCGTAATGATTCAGCAAGCCCACATTTGTACTATCAATCACACAGAAGCACTGTGCTCTTTAGTTCTCCCAAATGTCAGGGCTTTTGTCTCCTTATTTCTTCTTTTCTCTTCTCGTGTTATCTCTATTCCGACACTTACCGTCCTCTTGTCGAACCCAGCAACAGAACAAAGCCTGCATTGTTCTTTTGACCTCTGCTCCCTCTCAACCTTGTCTGCGCGACGGTTATCGTCTACAAGCCACATGGTAGCTCGCATTGTTTGTGTCAATATTATCGCGTGCCCTGTCCGGGTCAATAGCGCCGTATTAATTTCCCGGCTTGCCTTCTTGCTCTTGTTGACCCCTCTTCGGCTTTTTCTCCTCTGCGTCCTCTTATCGACCACCTGAACGGCTTCACCACCTTGGTTCTCCGTGCACAGTGTTGGTGGTATGGCAAAAGTGGCGTGCGCCGTAATTGCCTCTCCTTTCATCGATCGCTGAATGCCATCGATTATTCCGCCGAGAAAAGAACGCCAGACCTGCGCGCAATACGCACCCCGGACACAGCGAAAGCTGTAAGAGCGGCATTTCTAGAGCCCGCTAGAAACTCTGTTGAGACAACTAACACAAGTACACTTGAAAGTTACCCAATATGCCATACATCATCTCGCGCGTTAGTGATTAGGGTCACCGGCGGGGGCGGCGGCGGAAAACCTACGGCACCAAAAATGGTCTGTTGTAATCTGATAACAGCTTTTGCTGTAAAAAACAAACAAAAGAAAAGAGAAACAGCCTTTTCTCGAGAATTCTGTCACGTCCATGTGTTGTGATGCGCGTAGCGATGTGGGCATGTTGGTGCATAATGGAAAGACAGTTTCTTAGCTCTGGTGTGGACGAGGACAAATAAGAAGAGACACTAGACACGTTGGGCGCTACTCACAACAATAAAGTTTATTCCTTGATCGCGTCGAACTTAAAGTGCCGTCACATACATGTCACAAAATCGTGTGACCTTCGTTCGATACTAGAACCTTCTGTTGATTCGATTCGGTCTTGCCTGGTTCTTGTATCCTACGAAGGTCACATGAATTTTGTGACGTGTATGTGAAGGCACTTTAGTTCGACGCGATCAAGGAATAAACGTTATTGTTGTGAGTAGCACCCATGTGTCTAGTGTCTCTTCTTATTTGTCCTCGTCCACACCAAGCGCTACGAAACTGCCTTTCTTGTGATGCCTTGTTTATACTTAGTGCACCCGCTGCTTACACCTATTTGCGAAATTTGTGACATGCCTGAAAGCAGAAGAATTTCCCTTCCAGCGGTTATTGACGCCACTGAAAAACCCAAACTTAGAACTTTTATTTAAGGCCTCAACTATTGGCTGCCAATTGGAATAGATGTAAAACGCATACCTTTATCGACGACCCACCCACCAACTGTAATCAAGTTTCATAAGGGAAAGAATGAACTGCGGCAACTTGCTAAAGCAAAGTTTGTGAACTTTTTGTCATATTTATAAGAAATTATAAACTCGAGCTGTAGAGATAATAAAAAAAAACGAAGTTTATGCATCCAGGTCAGGAATTCCTCTAGGTTCACCTGTTTCATGATTAATCCACCTCAGTGAATACGTACCGCCATTTCTCCGAGCTTCGTTGTGAACTCCTCGCGTGGTTTCGTTAATTCAGTCTACTGGAGCCTTCCAAACGCAAAATCTTATGGTAAGAATTGACAATTTGTTGAAAGCTTTGTTAATTTTTCTGCTGAAAAAAAGCTTCGTATTAGACCTGCGCACAAATTTGTGATGTATTCTAGAAGATTTTATCGCACATTATTTTAATAACTGCGATTTCTTCGGTTATAGAGTTATGACATTGGTTATTACTGCTGATCGAAAAGGTGTACAGGTTATAGATATTTGGTTTTCGAGATGTGCATGAATTGGAAACATAGAACATAGGGTAAACATACGAACTCAGTTTTCTGTAGGCAATGAAATTGAAGCTTCTTTCTAAATTCAACTAATGTATTTCAAATTGTCGCTGAGGTTACCCAGAAAACAGTTTCTATGTTTCCATAAATTTACAAAACATAATTCACCTTTAAGATT